>JARHVA010003855.1:1692500-1806495 GCA_037957365.1 Torreya grandis | reverse complement strand
GTTTCTATCACCATTGTACTTATTTATTTCTATATTAGTAACCATATCTATCCCAATAGGATCCATATCCATATTTAGGTTTAAATAATAATATGAACATACATTAATATCATGCCCCTATACTCTATTAAATTGATATAGAATGTTAATTGAAATTTTTAACTGATTGAAAACTATAAATTGTAATTGTAACTATTTTTACACATGCCCATGTATATGTGAGTTTTTAATATATCAATGAGTTCACATACATGTTACATTCCTCCTCAATTATAAAAATTATCAATTGTGTTATATTCTATAAAATGTATAGTGTCATAAATATGAAATGCATTTCACCTGAGTAATTGAATTATCAACACAATCCATATACAATGACACATTTTTAGATGATACATGTAGCCTACAAGTGACTAATCTCAAAATATAATTGTAAAATATGTAATAATGTAGTATCATATTGGAATTTTATTGCATCATGGTACTGAATGTAGCATTAAATTGTATATGTTGGATAGATATAATATTGAATATCATTATTAGTATGTGCATGATATATATAATGTAAAAGTCATAAAATTAATAACTAAAATTAATGTATGTTTTTAGATACATAAAAATCATTAAGTGCTTGAAAATGTTCCCTCTTGACATCCTTGCTTTTCTTGCCTTATTCACCATGTCTCTAAATTCCAATCCATAATATATCCTTCAATATGTTGTAAACACTAAATATTTCATACAAACACATATATTTTAGCTATATTCATCCCTGAACTACTTATAGGAACATATTAGGCCTCTTACAATAGTCTATGTCTTTTGGGGATAGGATCATGTTAGGTCCCATAGGCTTGTATTAAAGTATTATCCCCTAGCATGGCCTTTTCCCTCATGATCCAATGGTCACTTTTTAAAAATTAGAAATTTTATAAAGTTAGTTATTGATATTGTTAAAAATATTACCCTATAAAATTACATCAAGGAATTCTCTTGAGACCCCCTACAAAGTTTATTTCAAATTTAGAATTCTAATTATGCTGCATTGTAATAGGCATAGGCCAAGTATGAATATCATTTGTTAAAATTCAAGGGCATTTATTTTTAATCATTTTAATAAATATTATAAATAATTTCACATAGTTTTTAAAATCATGGATCACATAGTCAACCTAGGAGGAATAACTACATTGAGTTGAGACCCATTTGGTCTATGTAGGAAAAAAATAGGTTATGTTGGGTTTTTTGAGGGTAGCTTTGATATTCCCACTACCCTATTTTCCCATTTATTTAATCTAGTTTATATATAGTGCATGTACAAAGCTAAACTTTTATATGTTATAAGTCATTTTCACATTTATTTATCTTGCACAAAACAATATGTAACCCTCATAAGTAGTTACACATAATAAAATCAATAAATCATGCATAAAATCAACTATAATATGATTGAAATAAATAGATAAGGCCACATTATGACCATGTCCTCCTATTGTAGCCTTGTTTAAGCATAATTTGTAATTATATTTTCATATGAGACATAATTCATGGGTGTTTTAAAGTATTTTATAGTGACTTTTAGAATAAAAAGTCATCATTACATTTATTATAAGGTGGTTTGTTTATTCTTAGGAAAATTCCAAATTATTTAAAACTATGGAGCATATTTTAATCTAATATTAGTTATGTATATTATGGAATTTCAATTTTAATAGTTTAATATATATTAATTTGATTAGTTTTAATTCCAAATAGATTAAACATCCTAGTGAACCTATTATTTTTATAACATTATTTGATTGTGGTTGGTTCGATTTTTATCTTAGGATTTCATAAAAAACAAATTACATTCTTGACACTTAAATAAAAAATAATTTGACCTTAGATAAAATTTGGTAAATAATAATTCAACATTTTTCACCTTGGATTTAATTTGATACTAAATAATTTTGTCTTTTCACCTTGGATAAATCTAAGGTTCAAGCTCTTTCTTTCTACCTTGGGTTGAAATTTGTTGATTTCTATACATAATTTTTTTTGTTTTATTTGTATTTATTTTTCATTTAAGTTTTCTTTTTTTATAAAGTATTTTATAATAGTTCTCAAAGTACTTAGTAAATATCATGAAGGGCTATGTGGTGTTTTATATATATATATATATATTGGCATGAGGGGTTTACCCCAATAATCATAGCCATTGTACAACACTAAACTTAGAATTCAATTTTCACATAACTCGCTCTATATTGGGAATGTATAGGATCCCTTTTTTACACAATAGGAAGTCTCTTTTATAAACTTTATTTGTGGTTCACCTAAGAGGAGTGTATTTCCTAGGACGTTACTATCATAGTACCCTTAAAAATAGGGTTAGTAGGCTAGATGAATGGTTATACATTTATATTTAGTGATCTAAAACTTTGGGCTAACACTAATTGAATAATGAGAAAGTATATTTCAGAAATTGAAAATTCATTCAAACCCTTTCCTTGATCACCCTTATACCTTTATTTATTTTTATTTTATTCATAGTCATTAACATTGATTGATTAATATTATATTATATTTATAATTGAGTAAACCAATAAATCTTTATTTCACATGTTACATAGGACGATGTAATTTATTGTTACATTTTTATTACTATCCAACATGTTATTTATTGTATTTTTAAATGGATTAAGTATCAATTTAATGAATAAATAATAACAAATAATGTTCAATCTAAAGATATTCTTATTACAAATGCTTACAATACTATATGTTTCCACCATTCTCAAATAAATTTTGTCAAATATAAAATAAATTGGGAATAAGTGGAAGCATATGTTATGCATTGTCTAAAATCTACAACTTCAAATGATCTCACATTATTTAATAATGATCTTACATTATTTAATCTTAATCCTCATTAAGGTCATATCATGGATATCATATCAAAACCCACTACTCAAGAATAGTCTAGTCCAACTAATTAGCAACATTTTATGAAATATTTTTGTGAATATATTGAGATATTTGATTCATTATTATATGTTTCTAGAGAATAAAACAATAAAGGTTCCCAAGATAGTGTTTTAATTTTTCTACTTCTATGATTGATTTTATAGCCATAGCATCATCCCTTGCTTTGATATTTTTTCTTTTTATTATATATGTATTTATATATTGTACACACACACAGACACACAGACACACACACACACACACACGCACGCACGCACGCACGCACGCACGCACGCACGCACACACACACACACACACACACACACACACACACACACACACACACACACACACACACACACACCACACACACACACACACACACACACACACACACACACACACACACACACACACACACACACACACACACACACACACACACACACACACACACACACATTTTCATGCCTACTCATGCTACTTATAATTTCCCACTACCTCTACAAATGCTTTGGTTGAGCATGCATGTTTTATCTTACAAGCTAAGATAAATAACATTGATTAAAATATTTCTCATGATAGACCCTCTATATACTCATGTTACTTATTTCATAACCTTTTGGACACTAAAATTACATCTTATTAATTACCATTTATATTTTTTCTACTCATATTCCTCTATGTGAAGGCAAAGTTCATCTTAGATAACATTTATATGCATCCTATGCAACTTGCTTAGACTATTTAGATAATGATAAATTATTATCAAAACTCTTTCTAATAAGTCTCAAATAATATGCTCTTATATAGTTATATTATATTCCTTTTCAATCATTAAAGGCTTACAACCATTTTTAAAATCATTTTTTAACACATGTTTCCATCAACATTGGTGAAAATTTAGCATATGCTCAAATTACAAAGGTCAAAGAAGAGTATATTGAAAAAAATAGTGAATATGTGCTAAGGTAAAATACTATTGAAAAATGACAAATAAAATGGTTGATAATGAACTCCAAGGTATATAAATTCAAATTTTTATATCTCCACTTCAAGTGTCAATTATGTTTGATAAATTTAAATCTTCTGATGAATTATGCCATACAGTTAAAATGTGTGACTAAATTTACTTAATTTTACCAATATTAATTATATTTCAAATTATCATTATAATATAGATGTTAAATTTCAAACAAATCCAAATTATAAGATTAAACTAGATGATATCAAGAATTAATTTAAATGTATAGTTAATGTTATCTCACAACCTAGACATAAGCTTCAACTAAAAGCTCCACCAAGAAGGGAAATTTCAAGGCTACCTTCACCTCCTTACATATTAATACAAAGGCTACATGAATTCATTTTAGTTAGCTTCCTCTACCAATGAAATTGGACATGTATAAACCACAATAAAAAATATGATGCCAAAGTATATTTTGACTACAATATATGTATTTGTAATTTTAAAAATAAATGTTTCAAGCATAATCACAATATTCAATATCTTATTGATGAGAATTTTATTGATATTTTCACACTTACTGAAGAGGTTAAGCCATAAACTAGTGACCATGTAAATCCTAAAATTAGAAAATATCCTTTTATGAATCATGAAGCAAATAACAAGGATAATTTTTAACTACATTCTACATATAATAGTCATCCTCCTCCTTATACATATGGGCATCCACTTGATATAATCAATGGTATAGTTACAAGAAAATGAGAATCATATCCTATTATAACATTTGATGATATTAAAACTATTCATGATGATTCAAATATACATGCACACTCAATTTAAGTATATATTGATAAGCAATCCATACATAATATTGTGATATAAAACGGACCAAGTGAAAATGTGTGCACCATAATACTCATATATTCTCTTTGTTTTTCACAACAAGATTTAGAAGATAATTCTCTAGTTGTCAAATAATTGGATGATCATACATAGATAGGACACTTTGGGGCATATAATGCTATATTTTCAAGTGGAACCTCTCATAGTACCCACTCCATTATTATTATAATGCACAAGCGCATTTTACATGCTATTATGATGCCCTTGGATGCAAAAAGTTAGATTAATACCTTTTATAGTGTATAAACATCTAAAAAATATTCATGATAATCAAGTGGTAAAGATTATAGGAATATAATATGAATAAAGGTTTGTTAAAATTATGTTTACTTATTATATAAAGTAACTTTCAAACATAATATTTGAGAAACATGGTAATGAAATAGGTTACATAAATATTCAAAAGTATGATCTAGATATTCTAGAGCATATTACAAGAGTAGTTTATCCATCTATCTATGAGCATTAGCATACTATAGAATCAATTTCTCAATCCACTTATAAGCATGAGCATACTATATAATCATATTCTCCATCTACTTATGATCATGATACAATTATGGATAACTATATTCTGTTAGTTTTAAAGATCATGCTATAGTATTCTAAAAATAAAGTGATACCTAAAAACAAGTCTTCATATCCTAAGGAACAATATGTAATTCATAAAGTTTCACCAAATGTATAGGTTATAACATACAAACCCATTTCACATGAATACATAGCTTTATCTTGGATATGTTCAGTGTTTCCAATGGTTATATTACAACATATGATTACGATTTGGATTCATAGGCCTCTATGGTTGGCATTTCTTATCAACAATAAATAACTCATTTAAAAAATGATGTTAGGTACACATATGTACATTCTCTTAATGAAATAATTCATTAGATAAAACCTCTTACTTCCTCCATAACTAGTAGATGTGTAGCATCTATTGATTATTTCTACTTTAATCATTCATTTTACACATATCTTCCTTTTCATTGAATTTTTTGTTAATTATTCTATCCTTTATCTAAGAATTATTATACCCCTAGGTTTTATTTTTTCACTTTGGGAAATTACCCTCTTCACTTCCAAGCCAATTGAAATAATCTAAAGAAAATCATTTTCAAATAATTTCCAATTCTCATTTTTTCTCATTACTTCAGAACTTATCATGTTATACTTTCAATTATACTTGCGTATTCACATGTTTCACTTATACAAGAGCTTCATGTATGTTCTTATATATATTAATCGTTCAAGCTATATGGTTATGACTAATTTAAAAATATATTGGGAGAACATGTCTTGACTTTCATCTTATCATATAATGCTTTATCACCTTTTTAAATATGGTCTAAATCCTTTCCTCTTACTCTATTTTAAAAGACATAACCCTTAATCAAATTTAAATTCTAAATATTTAAAACAAAATCAAATACGAAAAGAAATAAAATATATATATAAATAATTATATATATATATATATATATATATATATATATATATATATATATATATATATATATAACTGTGTGTGTGTGCATGTGTGTGTGTGTTTTTGTGTGTGTGTGTGTGTGGGTGGGTGGGTGTGCGTGCACATGTGTGTGTGTGTGCATGTGTATGTGTGCATACGTACGTGTGTGTGTGCGTGTGTGTGTGTGTGTGTGTGTGTGTGTGTGTGTGTGCGTGCGCGCGCGCGCGCACGCGTGCGCGCATGCATAATAAAAAAATGCAAATATTGAAAAACTCATAACACGTAAAATATTTTAAATAATTAAAAGTTAGGACCTAAAACATATTTCTAATCATTTCTAGCTTAATTATTTCCATATATTATTTATTATATGTTAGGAAGATAACATTTTTGAATTTGTAAATACTCATTTGTTCTCATGATATATTTGAGTGTGATACATAGCATAATTTTACATGGTTTTGATGTTAGGAATCCCTCATTACCCAAGAACATTGTTATGGAGGCACATATTTATTGTTCATGATTAATTTAACATATATTAATCCACAACCTTTATAATAGATTGAGATATATACCATGCAAATGTTTTTATATTCACTCTTAATATGCATGTGTTACATGAATATTCTATTTAATAAAAATGACATGAATCCATATGGTGGTTGTATAATAACATCATTTGCTTCATGCTTCTCTCTTAATTTAGTGCATGGCATGTAACAAATTTTTTATTTATTGTGTTTGGCCCTTGGCCTTGTATGTTCATTTTATATGGATTGTGTCATGACCTTAGTTTGTATGTTTTGTTTTATTTTAATAACATTATAGGTTTCACATTTGTTTTTTTCTTAGCATATTTCTTATCTATGTTGGTTACTATTGAACTATTACTTGGATGTTACTTAGACTCCTATTATTTATTACACAACATGCACCATTTTCATCCTAGAAATAGGGAACCTCATTTTTGAAATTTTACTTTGATCTTGCATACCCTCCAAGTTAATTGGTATCATCACTAAAAATTACTTTGGTGGTCTATCTTAGTCCACTTATCAAATTATGACTTCAAACCACCATTATTGGAAAGACCATGTCCATAAAAGTCAACTTGGTATTTTGTACTTAGTGTGAAAAAAGGATTCAATCCCCATAATTTACCTTTGAAGCCTAGATTTAACATATTTCCATTCTCCCTAAGCCTATTTTTAAGGATTTTCTTATGATTTCATGTATTGATGGCAATGTTTTTGGTCGATGGTAGTGTCATCAGTTGACAATAATTACTCTAGTTGATGACAATATCATTAGTCAATTGTTTTTCTATCGATCAATGACTACACCATCGATCAGTGGTATTTTCATCTATCAATTTCTATTATACCAAGTAATTATATTTAATTCTATTGATGACTATGCCATTGATTTACCATATTACCATTAATTTCCCTAAAATTTCAAAGTGTTGTCTTGTCTTATCTCTATTATTATATAACTTTCTAGAAAGTAATTTGTTATTTTTTTCCTATGTAGGTGATGGTGATGGGAGAGAACTTTTCATCAAGGTCCATTCATGGTAAATATTAAAAAGGTTATGATGGGAGTGAACACTCCATAAAGAGTCATTGGTGGTGAATAGTGAAAAGGCACAAGTCATCAAGCATTAATGAAAGTTGTTGGATATTACCATAAGGTAGGTGGCACATTAAAGGTAGTTGTTGGTGGCCTGAGTTCTATATATAGAATCATTGTTTCATAATAATGTTGTATTTTCTTCTCTGAGGAATTTTTTTATTCTCTAAAGGAGCTGAGAGAGCCATTTTCCCCTTCTTTTTTGATTTTTACTTATTTTTTCTCCCTCATTTTTTTCATGGGCATAATCTATCAATATTTACACTCAAATTATTATTGTAACCATATTTTTGTACTTAATTAAAATTTTACTAAATACATATAGATTTATAATAATTTTTTTATTTCCTTGCTCCTGGTATACGATAGTAGTGTATATTATTCCTTGGCACTTATTCGCATTGAAGTTGTGTGAATGTTGGTCAGATGTCAAATTAGTTTGTGGGTTGAAATTCATCATACAAGTGTGGATTTAGATTCATCCTCATATTATTCTTATCTATTTTCCCCTTTTATTTTTTCCTTTTTTAAATCAGTGAGTTAGTCTATTTTTTGAGTTACAATATAAGTTTAATGCTTATTTTTATTCAATGCTCTTCTCTATTGATCATTTATGTATTGATTAACTTATATTAAAAAATGTCTCTCTAAATCATTTATTTACATACATGTTTCAATAATTTTGTTAATTCCATAGGTATAAGCTCTTTATATTTTTAATGCACATTGACAGGGATGAAACACACACACATGCCGCTTGAATGAAATGATGATAATGAGCTAACTTGGATAACCTACACACCAAGACATGGTAATTGATACCATGGGTATATTTTCTCACAGAAGTGTCCTTTCAAGAGAGGAATGGACTAACAACCCCTACTTAAGTTGGTATGTGAAAAGACCTCATCAACAACTCCATTTTGAGATATTATTATGAGATGTTTTGTATTTGACATGTTTATATTATCATTAATGATTTGGTTTAGTTCATTATAGAATTTATGGATATATATTAAATTGAAAATTATTGTCATGTTTGATATTGATTTTCATTAAGATATTGTTGATGTATCACTCTACTAATTGTTGTAAAAAGAAAAGGAAAATGATTTAGGTTATATTTGGTTGTTAGAAGTAGAGGATACAATAAGGCTAAACTTTGAGTTATTAATATTTTGAGTAGAAAGATTATGAGATTTATCTTGTATGTTTATTTTTGACTATTGTGTTCACTTATTCATTATGTTTATGATCAAATTAATTTTATATTAGTTTTTTACTATGTTCTTATTTCTTTATATGACTTTCTTCATGATTGATGTGGTAAACAATTTTATGGTTTTATTTTACTTTGATGTTATGTGGACTAATCATAAACATATCTTTGCTTTATATGACTTTATTAGATACTTCAAGTTAGTTTTGCTTATTATGATTGGTGTATGGATTAGATTTGGTGATGAATGATCTTGGCAATGTGAGGTTTATATGATAGAGGAGGGGACCATAAATAGGTCATGGGTTATTCATTAATTTTCATTTTTTTTAATTTTGGAAATTTAAACTTTGGTTTTCACTTAATTGGGAATTAGGTCATTATGACCCAAATCCCAAGGTCTTTTATCTAGGATATTTGAATTAAAATTTGTGGTCATTGGTATTTTTGGTGAGATTAGTTAGCCAAACCCTAAATGAACACTAGAAAATATTTTAGTCAAGGACATTAAAGGCCTAGGTTTATTAGTTATCTACTATTATTTTAGTTTTTAATTGTATTTTGAGCTAAAATGATCTTGGTTTATTAGGTCACATTGTCTATTGTTCCTGGTAAGAATAAAGGACATTTTGGGATTTAATGGTAGTCATAGAGTCTATGAGTGCTTAACTAGGTGCAAAGATAAAAAAATAGATTGTTATTTTCTCAAGAGGCCATGATATTTTTATGCATTATTATACATTAAACAAGTAGGCTGTTTTTTTTTTTTTTTTTTGGGATGGAGTGAATTGTGTTAATTATTATGTGTTTATTTTTATGGATTATAACTAGTATAATAATGAACCATTATAATTTCATTGTGAATTATGTAGACTTCATGATAAAGCCATAAATTAATGGTTGACGTATAGTCATAGGGGAATGTTTTGGTTTATAGTTTTCTTTAGGAACATATTATGGTTTGGGTAATCAGGTGTGTAGTTTGTTGTCTATTGAGTATTATTGTCGACTATGTTGGAACATATTACATAACCTATTTCATTTAAGTTTTTGTATTATGGGATTTGTGTATAGTTTTCTTTTATTTTTGAAACAAAATGTGTTTCAAATATTTTTTGTCTCTGTTATTTACCCTATTTTTTGTAATGGTGTGACCATGGTGATATTGGCCTAATTATTAGGTGAATAACTTACAAATTACATTTCAAAAAAAGAATTTCACAAAGTTTAATAATGTTTTATTTAGATATGAGGTTATTTACAAGGATGGTAAAATATTATAAAGCTTTTATGGGTGGTTACAAGATCCAACCAATTCCCATGAACCAACTCTCACATAAAAAATATAAAATAAACCAAATTAATATCTTTGGATCATACATAATCTAACAAACCTTACCTTGATTTGAAGGGGTATAGAAGATGAAAGAACTAGAATAATGACTATGAAGTCAAAAATGAAATTATGATGTAACTACAACTGTTGTATTGTACGTCTTGGTACTGACCAAAACTAATGATGCTCCATAAAGAATCTTACCCTTTGAGATGTGGTATAGAACATTGATATCCATGATCAAGTTTTTCTCATACCCTATGATTTTTTTACTATACTATAGTATAAAATCATCAAGGCATTTCCAACTACATCGATCTATATAAGGTTCCACCCAAAAGCCCATCAAAGTGACCAACCTATACTGGGTATAACACATCTCTCTAATTTCCAAAAAATACTTATGACCTTTGCTCAACATTGATGGTGATATAAACCTCTATCAACTCATAATATCATTGATGACTAATTAAATACCTACTAATGCTATATCTTCTCCCCCTATTAGGTGAGAGTTGAGAAGCTATACAATGAGAGAAATAAAATGAAACAATCTTCTCTTCTTTATGTCAATATATTGAAAGATAAAAATCCAAATCTAGAATTAAAATATGAAAATTAATACTATCTAAATTTATATTCAAGCATTAAACCCAAACTCTAAGTGAATATATAACTAGAGAAGGGCAATAGTCCTACAATCTCTAAGAGGTCGTCTAACCTCCAATGTGATACTTACACTTTTTCAATCACAAGGACCCCAATGGATGTATAAAGGATGATATGTTTCTCTAAGATAGCATAAACATGAGGTGTAATTTTTAAGGTGTCGATTTCTACCAAAAATGCACCTTTATTCATCATTTTCAATACATACGATGTTAAAATTGATATATATGAAGCTTCAAATCATTTTATTGAACTATTCTAATATGAATCTAAAACATCCCAAAACTTATAAATCAACTTGGTCACACATGACCCCTTTGGATAAAATGGTTATGGGTAATAAAAGGTCACAATAAGTAATCGCAAGTGTTACATGAATTACACTCTTATATCATTGAGTTGACCAAATAAATTGTTGGAAGGGAATTGAATCATGGACCTCTCTAACTTTCAAAGGTTTAATAAAATAACTTTCTCCAACTACACTATAACCATGTAAGAAATAAAAATGAAGGATTTAATTTGAATTTTCATTTGTCTGGTTTGTCAAATAGATTTTTTAAAAGCATGTAACTATTTATGTAGTTAATTACTAAGCCATAAATGTTCATGAAATATTTTTGTCACTATGTGGACCCCACTAAGATTTTGTTTTTGATAAATCAAACAAAAATAAAAGGTTTAAACTTATTCATTACACCATGATATTATACATGTATATTCAAAATTTATACAGGTGAAAAGCCAATAGAATGTCTCCAAAAAATCTTATTAGTTTCCTTAAAAAATAGTTGATAGTAGTAAAAGTAGACCCAAATGTTAAAAGAATAAAAGATTTGACATAATTTTATATATTAAAGTTCCATATTATGGGTTGTTATGCCAATTGTTTTTTGTTTTCCTTTAGAACCTCATACAATGACTTGATTTTACGAATGACTATTAATTACTTAAAATGTTGTATAAGGATTCATTTTGGATATTTTGGCATACAAATTAGATTTCTATTAGAAAATAAGAAAATATAGAGAATATTATATTATTTCAAGCATCATATTTCTCCCTTTCAAAATACCTTATAAATAATTTTGAAATAATGTTAAATTCTTTAAAATATATATATAAATTGAACACTGTATAGATTGCTTATTGGATATAAAATTGAAATTGAAATATTTGAGATAGAAATATGAATTTTTAAAGTTGAAAACTACAAATGCAATAGAATTCCAAAATTTGTTAGTTATTCATACCAAAAAATAATACTTCAATATTTTGGCCATGCTCTGTATTCAAACTTCCTACCAAGATTTGATGCCGTTTTTTTAGAAGTGTTGTCATCAATGTCAAGGTTGATGTCGTTTGATGTCAAAGTTGATATCATTAATGTCAAGGTGCATTTGGTGAAGATGCATGGTGAGTAGTATGTGAGATATGTGCTTGTGTGCTTGATGTCACAAGGAAGCTATTTGACAATATATAATTTCAAGGTAATACATAATTTGAAGGAAACCTAATGATTCTTCTATTAGTTGATGTCAAGGTCAATATCATGGTTCAGATTAGGTTGATGTTGCCAATAGTGTCACAAAAAAGGTCTAGATCTGCATGAGGTCTTGAAAGCATGTTGATCAGAAAGATATTATTGAATAAGTTTGACAACGATGTCTTATGAATTTTATTGTTTGATATCATTGAGGTAATCATGATTGAGTATTAATTCTTGAGTACAAGGTGTCTTGAGAAGCCTAGTCTAGACCTTATGAGAAGGTATGAGTATGAAAAATTGGTGAAATAAGTGAACACAAGCATAAGTAATTGTGTAATGTTATTTTATCATGTATCTGAATCATTAGAACACTCATAAGAGTCTCAAGGTGATCCTATAGGGGTAGGACCTACATATTTAGTCTACAACTAGACCATTTATAGACCTTACTTGGCCTAATGAGGCATCATGGTCTATTGTCAAGGCCTATGAAGGATGTAAATAGTGTTTGATCATGAGAGAGGTTTATTGAGTTTGTGGATGAGGTGGAAAACACATAAAAAGGGCATGAAGGTTAGTTTTAAGGCATAATTTGAGTTACAAGTCAAGGTCTAGAGTGCAAACAGAGAGTGTATGGCCTCATGAGGGATCATGATAATATTTAAAGATGTTTTATATCATATTAATATAAAATATGTATTATATTTTGTTTCAAGAATTTTCACAAGGTTTGAGGTCATGATTTGGAAGATAAAGCATGAAAAGTGGTTTTGAGGTCTCTCATGTGCACATAATGAATGGTTCTTAGCCTAAAAAGGACTTTCAGGTGTTCATTAGAATGTGTAACATATGCATTGGAACCTAATATATCGATGGTTAATTTTTAAGGGTCCTATCTCAAATTTCTAGGCATTAGTTTCCTGAATGAGGGGTTAATATTTATGAACAATTGATAATAGTTAAAGATGGTTTAAACCCTCAAAGAACCCTAATAGTGACTTGATATGAAATAAAATGTTATAAAGTTATTATATTGATTTTTATATCTATTTAACTGATTTTAGGTTGTATTTAACTCTCCCAAGAACCTCTAGGGGTGAATGGTTTGTTAGGTGTGTGAGTACACCTTATAGGAAAGTGTTAGTTTCTCAGAGATTTGATGTAACAATCAAAGTTCACCAAGTTAAAATATGAAAATAATTATATGGAGAAGTTTGAAAATTGTATTTTATTTTCATGGTGGTTTCTAATAATGTTTTATCCCTTGGGTGTGCTAAACTATTCATCTAAGAGAACATATTGTTAATAAGTCTAATGGTGCAAACTGTGAAAAATCCAAGTAGAAATAAGAAGGTGATTAGAGATGTGCTATCATTTAATAGGGTGGAATCCATGTGCATGGAGGTTTTTTTAATTAATATTTAGACATGATAAAAAAATACTAATTTTTTGAGGTCATCAGTTATAGTGATAAAGTTGTTCACATGTTGGCTTATTTATCTTAGTAAGGTATGTGATAGTGAGGTTATGAGATTGGTCTTCAAGACCAATATTTCCATTTTAAAATATTATATTTATATCTAATAATGGTATAATTATATAATAATATCATACACATGAATCAATACTCTTTGTAAATTAACTTATAGGTTTGAAGGTCATTGTCACAATGATTGTGCCTTAAGGCAAATTAATAGTTCTGGGTAAGTAAGTTTCAATGACGATTTACAAGATCTATTCTCTAAATTGATACATATAATGAATATGGTTTTTTATTTGACACTAAGTTATTTCTCATGATTTTTAAAATATTGGATGTCAGTGGAAGTGGTTGAAATGTTGAAGCCTAAATGGCTTGTGTAGTTGAGTGAGGTCTGTGAGAGAGAAGTTCAACAAATTAGTCTTCAAGACCAATAGCTTCCATTTGAGATTATGATAATTTTGTTTTAGTTTATTTTTATAGTGATTTAGGATCATTTTAATGCATTATAATACCTTTATTATGTTCTTTTAGGTTTCAAAATTTCAAGTTTCCATGACTATGTTTTGAGGCAAGTTGGCAATTCATATGAGCATTATATAGAGAAGAGTTGAAGTATGTGAATCATATAACTAATTTTATGATGAAGCTAAGGTCATGAGGTTTATTAATATATTAATTATTTCCATTTTTATTTATATAATTGGTTTTTCATCTTTTCTAGTTCAAGATAAAATTTCTAGGTATGCATAGGCGTAATTGTGAACAATACGAATGACATTCTTCAAGTGGTGGTTGGAGTCAAAAAGTTTTATGGATCATATATGAGATGATTAGAGGTATATATATATTTTTTTATTATATTTTATTATCATGTGTGTAGTTTTAAAGTGTTCTAAGGAAGGCAAAGTGGAATGTGTCCTAAAGTAGACCTAATAGAATTAGGTCTTTATGAGACCTAAAGATAAAATGAGGCTTAATTGAGGTATGTTAGACCTAAAATCACTAAAATAACATTTTATTAATTTTTATGATATATCCTAAGATATATTTCATGTCTAAACTAAGATGTTATAGGTGTTTTCCTAACCAAGAAGGATATGAATAAGAGTCTTGTATAAATACAAGGTAGTTTTAGGCCTATGTGTGTGTAGAGAACAAGTGAATAGAATAATATATTTATGACCAGAAGGAGGAATTTTATACCATTATATATGTGTATATGATTAGTGATGAATACTTTATATAGGTTATCTATAAGAGAATCAATGTCATATGACCTAATCAGTATTGAAAATACCTACTTGAGCGAAGAGACCTAAAAGGCAGTTTGAGATGGATAAGAGTGTGAAGAGATAAAAAGGTATTAATAATAAGTTTAATGAGAAATAATTTTTATTAAATTTGATCAAATAAATTAAGTGGTTGAGTTTTTTTTAAGTCATCTAGAGGGCTAGTTTCTCCTTGCAACTTTGTGCTTGCTAAATCCTAGTTGAGTTGGTACATAGCTAGTTGGGGTTGGTGTTCCATGTGAAGTGGGTATATCAATAAATTTTGTGTTTATATTATAGTAATATATTACATTTAAATACATCATTTTTTTAATTCACATTTGTGGTTTCCCATATATGCAATGTGTTCTTTTGTTTCATGCTTATGTAGATAGGTGTTTATGCTTTCAATATCTATATACTTGTTTGAATGTTTCATGATTACATAAATGTCATTTGGTAAGAATTTTTTTTAATATTGATTCAATTACCACCTTATTAATTTTTACTCCAAAATTTGGAATCATATCAGGTCCTTTGAAATAGGTCTAATAGCCTAAAGGAGATCCTAGAATTATGGATGGCTAGTTAGCAAGCTCAAGGTGGTTTTTCTACCAATAAGGCTCCATTCTTCAATGGGACTAATTATGATTTTTAGAACATAATAATGATGAAATACTTAATGTAAATTTATCATGACATATGGTAAATATTTTTGGATGGATACACTCCACCTCCTATACCACCAACTAATGCATCAGAAAAGAAGGAATGTGAGAGAAATTTCAAGGCAATTAATTCCATTTTATGTGGGTTATCAAAGGAATAATTTTTGAAGGTTATTCACTATGAGTAAACCAATTTTATATGTGAAAAATTGAATAATATATATTAAGTAGACAATAAGGTGAAGATGGCCAAGTTGTAGACCAACTGGAGATAGTTTAAAAGTCAAAAGATGAATGAATATGAAACCATTGCATCTTACCTGTTGAAGGTTGATGAAGTTATCAATGTCATTAGGGGATTAGGATAATAATTGAAAGAGTCTAAATTTTTTTAAAATGTGTTGATATCTATAAGTTCTATGTTTGACTCTAAGGTACCTATAATAAAATAAATGCAAGATTTAGACAAGCTATAAATGAATGGGCTTCATAGCATATTGACTACCTATGAGATGATAACAAATGATGGAATATCTCCCAAGAAGGAAGTAGATTTAAAATTTGAGAATAATTCAAAATCATATAAGGTTAAGGATGAGGTATGTTTAGATTTTGATGGTGATGGTGATGAATTAACAGCCATGTTTGCTATAAAGTTGAGGTTTGGATCTGGTAATTACAAGGGTAAGTTACCCTCTAAGTTTTTCAACTATGGTAATATTAGTCAATTTGAATCTAAGTTTTATAACATGTATAAGGATAATCATGATTAATAACATGATTAACATCATGGAAATGATAAGAAGGTTTAAAATCCTAACAAGAAAAATAAATATTTTACAAAGTATGAAGGAAGGAAAGCATCATTCAATAACAAGAGAAGTTTCTACATCAAATAAGATATTAACTCATCCGATGTAATTGACACAACTACATCTAATAGTGATAATGGTATTAATGAACCTAAACATGAAAATAATGAAACTTTATTCATGTCCATAAAAATAGATAATAAGGGTTGCTCAAATGGGAAACTCCTTATGGTTGATGAAGAGTTAGAAGAAGAAGAAGAAGTTAAAGTGAACTTGGAGGCATAATTGGTGAGTGATCTAAAGGAGTTAAAGTTCAAAATAAATAAGAATAAAATACTAAAATAATTATTTAAGGACTATGAAGAGAATATTGCTTTGTTTGGGGAGAGATTGAGTAACACATCCAAGGAGTATGATTACATCATCAATCAAATTGAAGCATAGATGGAGATATTCACTGCAATACTAAAGTCTAAAGAGGAAGAATGCAACATGTATGAAACTATATTATAATACTTTAAAGGTAATTTGGATCAAAAATATAACATTTTGAAGACCTTCATAAAGTTTTAAAGGAGTATTGATGCTCTAAATACCAACTTGAGTAGTCAAAAGTTTGCAAGTAATAAGATAGGTCTTGGTTTCAAAGAAGACCAAAGTGAGACATCTCAAGACAAGGAAAAGGATATAAAAGACAATAAATTCAACATTAAGAGACCATTTAGATAACATAATTCTATGAGGTATGCCAATCCATGCAATGGTTACTATTTTTTATGTAGTTATTTTGGTCATAGAGACAAATAATGTAGAAAACTCTCCAAGAATAAATATTCATGAGACTATGGAAGGAATCAATCAAGATGTATGTAAGACGTTGTTTTATATAGTCTTCATAGTGTGGGACACTTTTCAAGATTCTACCCTAATAGAGATATAAGGTTATCAAGTCAAAACAAGAGGTTTAGTCCCCTAGACTGCAAGAGAGAAGGAAAATGAATGTGTGGAAACTAATGATAATAAATTTGAGTCATGATATGCCTATGAGCTCAAATATACTATATTTTATGGTATAACATACTTCAAATGAGAAAATAAGTTAGGAATGTTTATTATCAGCTAATATTGATCACCAAATGGTTGATGAAGAGGTCAAGTCTATAATGCCCATAAAACTTAAAAGGATATTTAAGGATATTCAATCTTATAAAAACATGGAGATCTTAGAATCTCTCAATATTGTGTTGTTTAATTACCCTATGGAAAGGGGTGACTCCACTAGGATTCCTAGAGACACTCTTCAGTTAGAAGAAGCATGTTGGATTATTGGTTTAAGGGGGAGATATCTAGGTTGTTGAATGAGCTTGATCTTTGTTGAGAAGTGGTCTTGTAATCTGATTTCATGTGAAGGAGGTATGCATGGAATAATGGGGAGAATGTTACTATAATTCTTCATATTCTATGTTGAGATTTTTTTTGTTGTAAGAAGGTATGGTTCTATAAGTTTTAGTAGGAATGACCCTTTGTCATTAATGTCAAAGGGGGAGAAAGTTCAAGAAGGAAGATTGATCAAATTGGGGGAGATGAGAGTCTTCATATTGAAGAATTTTTTTCCATCAATGATAAAAGGGGAATTTTTTGAAAAGTGTTGTCATTGATGTCATTTAATGTCAATGTTGATGTCACTGATGTCAAAGTGCATCTGGTGAAGATGCATGGTGAGTGGTTTGTGAGATATGAGCTTGTGTGCTTGATATGATAAGGAATTCATGTGAAAAGATATAATTTGAAGGAAACAAAGAATTTGAATGAAACCTAATGATTCTTCTATTGATTGATGTCAAGGTCAATATCATGGTTTAGGTCAGATTCATTTTATCGATGTTATCATAAAGAGGCTCAAGGTCTACATGAGGTCTTGACATCACTTTGATAAAAAATTGATTATTTAAATATTTTAAAAGTGTTATATTATGAATTATATTATTTGATATCATTGAGGTAAGCATTCTTGAGTACTAATTATTGAGTACAAAGTGTCTTGAGAAGCCTAGTTTTGACCTTGCAAGAAGGTATGGGTATGATAGCTTCATTAAATTAGTGCACACAAGCATGCATGTCTATTTAAGGTTGCTTAAATATGTATGTGAATAATTGGATCACTCATAAGAGTCTTAGGGTGAGCCTCCAAGAGTAGGAACTACATATCTAGTCTGTAACTAGACCATTTGTATACCATGCTTGGCCTAATGAGGAATCATCATTTATTTTCAAGGACTATGAAGGATGTAAGTAGTGTTTTAGTATGAGATATGTTTATTTAGTTTTTGAGTGAGGTGGAGAGCACATGAAAAGGGCATGAAGGTTAATTTCAAGGCCTAATGTGATTTATAGGTCAAGGTCCAGATAGTAGAGAGTGTGGCCTAATGAGGGGTCATGATCAAATTTCATGTTGTTTGAGCTCACATGAGCATGGACATAGGTATGATATATTATTTTAATCATGTTCATAATGTTTGAGGTCATGGTTTATAATATAATGCATGAAAAGTGGTTTTGAGGTCTCTCATGTGCACACAATAAAGGGTTCTTAACCTAAGAAGGATTTTTAGGTGTTCATTGGCATGTGTAACTTAATAAATTAAATGTAAGATATTCATGGTAGAATGGAAAGGGTCCTAGAACAAATTTCCATGCATTATTTTATGGAATGAGGTGCTAAGATTTATGAACAATTTCTAATAGGGGAAAATGGTTTAAACCCTTAAAGAATCCTAATAGTGACCTAATATGAAATAATTTGTTATAAAGTGCTCAAAATGGATTGGTATGGATATTTAAGTGGTTTTAAGTTGTATTAAAACTCTGCTAAGCACCTCTAGGTGTGATTGGTTTATCATGTGTGTGAGTAGACCCTAGTTTAACAAAATGTGAAACACTAGTTCGACATGGTGTAAATGTTCATCTAATGTTTTATAAAGATTAACATGTCATAAAAGTAGATTAAAAACATAACATAGGTAAATGGATGAGTATGTCATTAAAAATCTTTAAATGAGTTAAATCATTACATGATTTAACCTAAAATGCTTAACCAACTAGTCAATCAATCTTTCCTTTATTTTTAAGACTATATTCCAAATATCTAGAGGTTTTACATGAATATGAAGATACCTAAACATAATAATTTGTTTATAAAAGACTTATACAACATGTATATTCAAAAAAAAATCCTTAATATTTAAATTAGGATAATAGTTATTCACTTTAATCTTTTTAATATTTCTTAATTAATTCATAACTTTTGCACAAACACAATTGAACTTTTTCAAGGCTATTATTTAGGCATGATGTGTCCATTATCCATGATTTCATGGATATACCACTTGATATATTAATTATATATAAATTATATGTTGTATAAATATGTTTTAGGTAGAGTTAATTAAGTAATCAAATCAATAGTATTGTTTAGCGTACAATATGTAGGAACTTTTTTAGGTGACTATTAGATATCCTTGTATTCATCTAGTTTATGGTTAAATTAATTTTTATTTATTATTATTGGATAAAATAAACTATGATATGGTGAAATAATTATGTTATTTAATTTACTTCTTACCATGTAGAGTATACTTATTAGTAGAATTGACAAGATTCTTGCACTTCCTGGCACTAATGACTGAAAGCTTATGAACTAACTATGATATATGGTATTTTAGATCATGACAATCTATCATAAAATTTAAAGAATTTAGCTCATATAATAAATTTAAATGGTAAATATATGGTTGAACACATGTGAAAAATCACATACATCTAATGGTGATATGTCACAAAATATTGCATCTTTAAAAAGTTTGATTTTTTACACCAAGTGATACTACTAGGTGATCAATTTCTCAAGGCCTGCACTATACCATACACTAGCATATGATTATGTAGGTGATCCATTTTTAAATTTAAATTTTTAAAAATATTATTTAATATAAATCAAATTATTTTGAGTTCCATTAGAAATGATGAAGTGCATTGGCTCACCATTGATATACATTTGTTAATAAAACAATATTTTTAATTCATAGAATTTCTTGTTTGGGGAATTAAAGATATTTTTAGTACTGACCATATCATTGGGTCATAATCTATTATCAATTTACCTTTTTATAGTTCTAGATAACATGTACCCACTTCTTGAGGTGTGCAAGTAGATATCTCATAGTATGACACTCTTCATTGGATTGGATATTAAAGCTATGAATTAAGCATCACTTTCCAATCTTGGACTACTTATTATAATCATTTTAAAATTATTTCCCACTCCTATTATGATGATTAAATCAATAGACATAAAAATAAAAGGCCTTGAATCTAACTATTTATATCATAAAATGTCCTCATATGGAAAGCAATTGATTGGTTTTAGGAAATCACATAGCTTGGTGATCCTCATGTATTTAAAACCAATTTTTGATGTTATGGTGGTTTTAGTTGCTTCTATTTTTGTGGTATATTTTCAATTTTTACTTAAATCATTTCTAATAGGCCCATATTTTTTCATAGGTGTTGAATATTTAAGTTTCAAATTTCCATCCACATCATTTTAACCAAAATTTATTATATTTTATGATAGCACTAAAATCTTCGCTTATATCTCCTAACATTTTTAAACCCCAATATAATACCACCATCAAGGTATTGGATGGAGTGATTGAGGATGATCATGGATTAGGAGGAATTGAGTAGATACGATGAGGAGTTCAATGAGTATAATGAGAGATGCTGAGGGGGAATGAAGGAGTTATTAGGGAGGGTGATGGAGTGATTAGGGTTGATGAGGGATGGTGATAATTAATAAGGGAATGATTAGGGGTGATGATGGATGAGTAATGAGTGATTAAAGATGATTAAGTATGATGAAGTAGTGATTAGGGATGATGAGTTATGGTGAGGGTTAATGAATGAGTGATTAGGGATAATGAGGGAGTGATTATAAATGATGAGGAATGGTGAGGGTCGATAAGGTAGTGATTAGAGATGATAATGGATAATGAGGGAGTGATTAGGGATAATGAAGTGATGATTAGGGATGGTGATATAAAATAATGGAATGATTAGGGATGATTAGGGATGGTGAGATTTAATGAGTGAGTGATCAGGGACAATGAGGGAATGATTATAGATGATGAGGGATGGTGAGGGTCAATGAGGGACTTATAAGGAATGATGACGGATGAGGAGTGAGTAATTAGGGATGATAAGGGATAGTGAGGGTCAATGAAGGAGTAATCAAGGATGATGGAGTGATTAGATATGACTAGGGATAGTGAGAGTAAATTAAGGAATGATTAGGGACAATTAATAATGATAAGAGAGTTATTAGGTGTGATGAGGCATGAGTAGGAAGTGACCAAGTATGAGAGAGGAATAATGAATATATAAAATTCATAAAAAGTGGTAATTTTATGTGTGAAGGTCATAAATATGACCTATGCTACCCCAATAACACCACTTTGCATCAATTTCAAAGTGAGTGGTTTGAAAAATTTAATTTTTACAAACCTAAGACTTCTAAAAATGTTATAAATCAATCTAGAAGGCACACAAACCTAAAAAATGACTATATGTTTACCAAAAATGGACATCAATTACAAAAAATATGTCTTGAAATCCCTAGGTTTAATACTAGATTGACTAGATTGGATTTTGAAACAATATTTTCTACATCATAAGGCATGTAATTGTGAGACCAACTCTATTATATGCTGAGTGACCCTAATTTCTTATCATTCCTAAAATAAATTTAAAGTATAAGTTTACATTTATATTGTAGAAAATGTAATAATATAAGTGTTGTCACTTGTATTTTCACCCTTTTAGGAGATAGTAAATCTCTCCTCATCCAAGTGGCACAATGGAAACAGCTTTAGTTTTATGGGTAGCCGAAGGATGAGGTGAATCTCTAGATAGGGATACTTCCCTTGATATACCTCTTTGGATCACAACTACACATAACTTTTTGGGGTGAAAGGAGAAAAGGATAAATATAATAAAAATATTATAAGGATGGTGATACACAAAATTATATGATGATTTCCTACCAATATCATGTTACACATGAAATTAAGGAACAAACTCAACAAACACTTCTCCAATCTACATTTTCTCACATTGTTACATTATGATTTTATGGATGAATGTGAAAATATAGGAGGACTAAACAAGAGGCCTTGAATTTCACTAATGAAAATAATAAATCACTTAATCCTTGACATTTCCTAGAAAACTTCACATGCCTTACAAGAAAAAGCTTTCTAACTGCAAATATAGTGAAAGAATGAGATGACATGCTATGGAATCCATAGTCTTCATTGAGCAAGATCCATCATCCAAGTAAAAAAATATTATAAATAGTAATTAAGAGGTAAAATAATTAGTCATTTTGATTAAATGTTATTTAAATGAGTAGGGATTCACCATACTCATGAGGATCATAGATTATAATGCTAAAATGGCTAGCTCTTATAGAACTTGAGAGAGAGAAAAGAAGAGAGAAGTTAAAGGGTCAAAAGGACAATTTTCAAGATGATCCAAGGATTTTATTTTGTATAATATGAGGTATTTTATGAACCATGAAATATCAGGAATCCCAAGTGTCCATATAATGCATAAAATTCATGAAAATTGGCATGAAAGTTCTTGTGTTGGCTCATAAAAATTGCCTTCATGATTAGCCCTATTTGAACACATAATAACTAACTAATAAAAAGTATAATGGTTTTCAATAGGGGTTCATTAATTCCTTTCCATGCATTGGTTGTAGGCCTTGTCATATAGAATCACTTGGAAGTGAGCCATCATCATCTGTAGTCCAAAGAACTCCTTCATGCACCCTGCACATTTGTCTTTAAATTTGGCTCTATATTCTCATGAAAATATATGGGATGGAGTGGGTGACACATTTAAATAACCTCCATGGCCTTTTAGGCATCAAGGACACCTTAAAATGACCTCACTTGAAGATCTCCACCCCTCTCATTAGCTTGTCCAGTAGACCAATTTTGACTAGCTAAAATGAGAGCTATTATTTGAACCCTTAAAATTGTATTCAAGGAATTAAATAACCATATGTAGATATTAAAATTCATAATATTCCCTTAAAAATTCATTTCATCTACAGACTACACCTATATCTTGAAAAACATAAAAAATGGTCAAAATAGACTATTTTATACCCTATTCATATAGATCCATATAGCTAAAAATAATGGGAGGGAGAATGAGTGAGTATTATAAAACTTCAATATGTTTAATGGTCAAAAGATTCCATTATAATGCATTTCTATCTTCATTTCCTTAGACTTGTCCTTGCATAGTTTTGACCTTTAATGATGTTTCATAAAGGTCTGACATCTAAATATCAAAATAATGACACAAAATTGATGTTCAAGACCATATATAACTATTAAAAACTTTTTTGGCTCCCATGTAGATCCTCTAAGAAGATATGAGCCTTTAAAAATGTCTTATCGAGCTTGTCTCTCTATTTGAATTGGCTTGAGTAACCTTAAAGCACAAAATCAACCTTTCCATGACTTATTGTGTATAAAAATGTATCAAACACATATTATGTGGTCCAAAAAACATGTTTACATAGTATATAAAGCTCTCCCATAATTATAAATTAAAATGACCTATTGTTTGGGCTTTAGGCCAAAAACTTGCCCTATGGCTTGACTGGAACTTAGAGCTCAAAATGACTTTTGATTATTTTAATTTCCATTTTATAGATCCAAAAATCATAATACCATCCCATATACATGATCCAACAAGTTATAAGTCATATTTCATGCTATAAATGGAAGTGCTTCTCTTTTTGGCTTCTAGGCCTTAATTCTGCCTACTAGGCCTACTTACAAACCTGGCGGTCTAGGATACCTTGTATGGATTTACCCCCTCTTGCTTATTTTTCCATGTTTTCATAGATTTTATGTGTCTTATAAATCTTTATTAAATTTCCCTCATCTTCTTGGACCACCCTTTCACCTTTTTTGTCCAAAAGTGTAGACATATGCACCTATAGAAGTGCCCCCTATCTGGGACAAAATAGAGGGCACTCCCATATTTTCTTTGAATAATGAAAATATTTTAGTAGGATATATTAGTAATAAAGGTTATATTTATAAATTTTTATCTCCTAAAACTATTATTTGACCTCTCAAACCTTCAAAAATCTAATATTGACTTGTCAGGCAAGGACTATGTGCAAGAAATTCACCTAAGACTATATATTTCATGTTTAGAGCTCCACTATTTTGTCATATATCCATTAAGAGAGTGTTTTCAGGTTTAGATGATTTTGTTTAATTAATCCTATTCCTAAATCATCCCTCTAAAACTTCATGAACTTCTCATACTCTTGAACTCTTAAGGCTGCCTTCCAATTCTTGACTATGTTTCCTCAACACACCACACCTACAGGTGTATATGCATGCCTTCACCTTGAATATAATTTGAAATATATTATATCATAAATATAGTTTCATATTTTCTTTTTATACTCATTTTACGCATTTTTATCACTATAATCCCCTCAAGAGCCCAATTTACTTGTACCTTGCCTGCTTAGTCAACATAGTTAACTATGTTGAGGAAGATGGAACCTTACAAGAGTTGATTTGCATTGGTCATGAGTCCTATGATAACCTTGCAATATTATTTTATATTTTTTTAACTTTATCACTTACCGAAATTTTATATATCATCACTTTGGAGGTTGAAAAGATCACTAAGACAAGTCATAGGTAAATAACTGTATACTTTACCTTTCCTGATTGTTGTAGGTGTTTTGATTGAATTTAGTTTAGCTTGGTTATCATAATTAAATACTCCATATTTATACCATAAGGTATCATAACATATATATAAAAACTTTAATTCAAATTTATTATCATAATACAACACTTGGACATCAAATTTGAGTCAATGTCCTATACCCTACTATAGGTCAACATCTCCACAATGTACAAATTAGAAATGTGTTTGGGGAACCAAAACACAAAGTGGAATTCACTCTAATGGTATTTTAGTTCATGGATTCCACTTGAAAAAATTTTAGTGACTCACATATGGGTGTATACCTAATGTGAAACTTTTGATCAAAAATATTCTTTTTATTCTTAAACCTGTAGATGACAATACCTGAGTTCAATGTTTTTAAGGGAACATTTGAGCCTCCAAAATTTTAACTTACACTTACTCATTGACTCCCATTTTTGGCATGGTTCTTATATATTATATTTATTAAAAATAATTCTATGATATATGATTGAACTCTCTTATAGAACATATTATAGTATATTCACAAAACCCTTGAGACCTCTATTTTTACATTTTTTAGAAGATTTCCCTGAATTCAGTTTTCTCATCTTTGTAAGTGATTTACATGAAACTTGCCATAATGGCACTTCAAACATGGTATATAATTTTAAAATTATAAATACTTTTAAAATACCTCCAAAACTTGTTCAAATTCCCTCACAAATTCTCTCAATTCTCTATCAATAAATCCTGTAGGTGTGTATTCTGATGCATAGGCAGTGAGTTGACCATGAGAAATATGCCTTATCCTTGACATTTATTGGGATTAATGTATATTAAAATGATTTAAAAAATATTTTTTACATTATCCAAGGCCCTTATTATCTAAAATACTTCCTTCAAAGTTTACATCCTCTATGGGGAACTTGTAGATGAATGTTTATAGCAGAATGTGTGAAGATATTGTGCATAACTACATATTCTCTCTTCCTTTCATCAAATATAGGATTTATTAACCAATTAATGCTATAAAATATTCAAAAAAGGCTTTAAATCCTTAAATACACCTATGTTAACATGACATATAGGCTCAAAAAATATGCCTCACAATGGTTACAAGCAAACAATGAGCAAATGTTGATTGTATGGTGCTCCATGACTGCACTTATGATAATTAATTTAAATAATTGACTTAAATGGTGAGTTTTTTGTAAATAAAAACTTTAAAACATATTAAATATACTAACACAACCTCATAAATCTATGAACTAGCATGACTATTTTGGAAATGGCTTAAAAATTACATATCATATCAAATGAGACTAATCTACCAATTTGAGATGATTTGCTCACCAAAAAACCATAAAAATTTAAAATAAAAATGGATACCATATAATAAGATCTATAAAATCCTATGGAGTCAACATCAGAAATTGGTTCATATTTATTTTACCAAAATGGAGCAAAACCTATAGGATGCATGAATTAGCTAGCATAAAAGTACAATCAACTTCATGAGGATGGTCAAGAAGCACAATGTATAATTTTTGAAAATTATTATATTTAAGTGAAGGTATATAAGTTTTATATAACATAATAGAATAATTTGACTTGAAACCTTCTCAGTTGTTTATATTGAGCAAAAACTTGAAGGTCACATTATGTGTCTAGGAAAACAAAGATGGAGCAGAACAGTTTTGGGACAAAATGGCACTTCCAAATCAAATAAAATGTTGGGGATGAGTTTGATAAATATTAAAATACATAACATGATCCTTTCCCATGTGTCACACTTCCCAAGGAGATGTACAAGTGTCAAACTTCATCTTTTCCTTTAAAAAACTACCATTTTTCTGAGGAACCTACCACTTTTCAATTGGTTTCAATTACTTAAGACCTCTTAGGACACATGGGATGTGAAATAATTTTTTTACCCTCCCAATTCCCAATAAATTTTTAAAATTCATTAAATGTACCTTTTTGACCTCAAAAAAACCTAAAATGACTAAAATTACTAAATACCAAGGCTAATACAACATTAAATGGTATTAATTAACCTATAAAACACCTTGTGGCATCTATATTGGACCCCTAAAACACTTAAAAGTCATGTTTTTATCTATGGGTACCCTAATTTGACCTAGAAGTCAAATTTGGTCAATAATAAGTTTACATTTACATTTAAATTATAAAGTATAAGAAAACAAATGTTACAATATAAATGTAAACTTAAAATTTATAGTGGTAAATATAAGCTTTTGGCCAATGTTACCTTCATGTGCAACTCCCATATGATTTTATGTGTAAAATAACAAGAACATGATCATGTTATTAATAATGTGATTGCATTACCTATTAACCAACATTCAATCCATCTACATGTTCATTGTTTTAATCTCCAAAACAATAGTAACACAATCATGTTATTATTTTTAAAATAATGTGATTGTGTTATCTATTAACATGATTTTATTGTGGCTTGGTAATTGTTGAACCATAGTTTAAATAATGCATTCATATTAATTAAATAACACAATCACATTATTTATTAATGTGATTTCATTACCTAAAATGTCCATAGAATTATCCCCCATCTCCATGCACTTACCCTCATGTAAACTTGTAACTTCTCTATTTTGTGAGAATGTAATTAGTTTATTAATTTACATATTGTTTCCCCCCGCCCTTTTATATCAATATTTTCATGTGTATATGATTTGATTATGTGATGTGATCATGAATCACTTTTTGATGTAATTCTACTTCTCTAGTCAACCTCTATTAATTAAAACAAACTGCTAAGGTATAGTGAATGTGATGTTTAGTGTGATCTTGCATCACTTCTCTAATATTAAACGTTGATGCAAGTATGAGGTTTAGGATGAAGAGAACACTATATCCATGATTATTAAACCATGTATGAGGTAGGTATTAGAGTCTCATGTAAGCATAAATCCCATTTCTCCTCTTTGCATGATGTAGCCACCTCATTCATTCAGGTTATCCACCATGAGTTCCACATGATGACCATGGGATCTTCATTAATAATGGTCACTTCATAGATTAAATTTTATTTTACCCATCTTTTTGAGGTTGTTATATTAAAAACCTTGTAAATTTTATTTATGTAACCTTGTGAATGTATTATTTGGTCCTAAAAATTGATTTTTTATAAAAAATCAGTAAGACTAAACTTGTTAAAATACAAGAACATATTGGATTGTTAAGTCAAGCATGTTATGAATGAGGTAATGGTTAAATTACTTGAAAATAATGATTTGGAATGAATATTATAAGTTTATTGACATGTATTGATTGGTATTTGTAACCATGTGTGTTCAAGATATTGTTGTATATATTTTAATTTTTTTTCTAGAATGAATTTTTTTTTTCTAGCATGGATGGAATGCATGTTTATTTTATGTTTTGGAGGATAAATGTTAAGTACTGATCAGGTGGATATTAAATTTTTATGTACTTTGTTATGCTTCCATGAGGTAAGTATAAAGAGATGGTATGATTATAATCCTTGTAACCATCATGTGATCTCACAAATTTGTAGAGAGCATATAAAAAACCTTGGGGTTGCATGTGAATGCCTAATATGGATCCTCCAATATTTAGTGTGGTTGGTGTGAGACATTGCACTAACCCACAAATGATGAATGGTGAAAGATAAATAATCATGGATTGATATATCTATATTCTTGTTGACATTATATGATGAATGTTACCAAGAAGGTATACATGCATAACACATGTTACGGGGACCATAGTAGTGTAGCTGATATTGTGATTTTCATTCTAGAATGAATGAAATGAGTTATGTGTAAAGCATACTTAAGTGGTGGAAATACCATGTAATTTTATGATTGTAGCAATATTTCACATTTTTTGGAAATAATGTAAATGTATGAATCTACATATATATAGTTATATAACTTAAAATGTTGTAGGAAGATAACACCTCAAATCTAAAGATTTTGTGAAAATCTGTTAGATTGCAATTTTAACAACTGCTGCTATGATGTTGTAGTTTTATGTGTTATTATTTCCTCATATGAGAGGAAATGTTTTACTAAAAATCATTTCTCTATTAAACTTTGATCATGAATTTTTAACTAAGATGAAAAAGTCCTAAGTATGTTATTTTGTATGAACTAAATGTTGTGAGTTGGTTTAAATAGTACAAAAAAACTCTTTTATTTTTAAATATTGGAATATATTTCATAGACTATACTATATGATCCATATTTTAACATGAATTGACTAGTTTCCTATCTACATAGGTGGATGGAAATTGGGTAGAATTCTATGGTACTGCATTAAAAATTGTAGTTCACTAATAATCTCACCATGGTAAAGCAAATTTTAAGCTGGAAGAGCTTATTGTTATAAGTTTTAATGTTTTATTGAGTGAAACTATGGCCCTGTGAGGCATAAAAATAATGATTTATAGGTTATCAAGGTTGAATTTTTTTATAGTTTCATGCTTAGAAAATGTGCGTGCAACACCTCATATTTATCACCTTATCCTTATAAAGGAAACCAAGATAAAAAGGGGTAGTCTTCTATCCTGATTGAAATGAAAGGCATGGTTGTCCTGGAGGTAGCATATAGAATTCAACAAGGTAAGGTTGTGTATTTCCTCATGATATGATTTTGATAAGTCTACTTATTATACAAAAAAGTGTAAATCATATATCAATATACTTTCTTGGATGATGGACTATGCAAGTGCATAGTATACATGATTTTTATGTTGCTAATAATTGATAAGTTTATCAATCTAGTTATTTATTAAATTCTATGTGAAAAGAGTGATAAAGGTTTTTTTCGATTCAACATGATTCTTAGCTACTGATTTGTCATTGGGATCACTCCTCTGTAAGGAGGGGAAGATGTCATGACCCCGCCAATTGGTACCATTATATAATTATGGTGTCGAGGTCTATTGATATTTTTATATGGATTACAGTCAGAATTAGACCCAATCATTTCTTTTTCAAGTGTAATTATCTATATATATATAGGCCCAAATGATCTACAAATTATTTTACACATATACATAAGTATATGTATATAAATGTATTTTTACTGAGGAGGGATTATTAGCATTTCGTACTTTATTATATAAGAGGGAAATCTTATTTTGTTTTAAAGATTAATACATTAGAATATTCATTTAATGGAGATTGTGTTGATCATTTAAGTCATGATTATTTGGCCATTAATAAGGTCATATAAACTCTTAAAGAGAGGCAACCATATATGCAATATTTTTTAAATGTTTGATAATATTTTCACTTAACAGTAAAGTAGCCAATGCCTAAGCTGTGAACCTCTTGAAGTAAAAATTGTTTTGGACCATGTAGTGGTCATGATCCATGTAATGTGAAGGGCATTCAGTAAATTCCTATGTGGGAAATCGAGTAGAAACAAAGGTAAACATTTTAATTACCCTATAATCTTCCTCTTTGACATGAAATTAAATGTTAGATGGAACTTTATTTTAGCCATGGATTTCTCCGAACATTGCACTTGGATTTAGAATTAAATTGAGTTTTGACATTGCATTTAGGGTTTTATCCTAATGACTATCATTTATTTCTTCTAATTCATTGACCTCTTTAGAAGAGTAAGGATATAGGGCTTGAGGCTTATGTTTTAGCCACCACCATGGAAGAATTTAATAGAGGAGAGGGAATTGGAATTTATGGAGAAAACAATGGAGTTTTAGACCTTTTAGTTGTCAACCTGCTAGGAAGGAGCATTAGTAAAAAGAAGGGAGATGGGCAGCCACAAAGGGGAAAATAATAGTAGAAAATAATGAAAATAAGAGTAGATCAATACCAAGCATAGAATATGAGCATTGTTACTAGTAAGGTGCCACCATGAGATAAAAACTAGAACAAAACCCTACTTTTTTTATGTATAAGCATGTGAAATTATTTACCCATTTTATATTCTATTAAATAGATTTTATTTTAATTTTATCAACTTATTTTAGGGATCTTGTTGGGTTATATACCCATGGAGGTATGTCTTTTCATAACCACACAGATCTATGCCATGGCTAAGAGTGGAATGAGGGTTTGTGGGTGTAATTATATAAAAAGTTTGTTATTATACTCTAGGTTTTCTAAGTGACTTGGTTGGTTGCTTAATTTTTTTTATGCTAAAGTGATTATGTGGCTGTAGTTATGATGATTTCTAGGTTGTAATATATAGGGGAACTTGTTGTTTATACATATTTTAAATTGAGGGTTGATTCACATAATTTGTATGTATTCTTCTTATATGCTAATGATTTAGCAAACCTTATCTAAATGTTTTAATTTCCATTTGGAAGGAAAACTACTACTATTAGTTAATAATTGTTGATATACATCTCCCTAACAAATGTTGTTTGTGAGTATAAATTTTAGTAGGTATAATTATGTTTGATTTTCCTTACATTCTTGATGATATCTTGGTTATAGCTCTTCATAATGTATGAGAAATATTCACATAAATACACATGTAATATTTTATCGATATTGGCATAAACTCCCACTTAAAGTAAAATAGTGTTATTTAGGCATTTCTTGTTGAGCTATGTTTACTCCTTGTATAACAACATTTGGGTTTAATTAACAAACTATGAAAGATTAACGCTACAAATTACCATATGGGTTGATTTACTTATTTTTCATCCTTAACATGCTTATTTGGTTTTAATACATAATGCTTGATTATTAGAGCTAGTACTTGTTGGTCTTCTGATTATTATGGTTAATATGATTTGGTATGAAATTAAGAAAATAGGAAAACTAGTGTACAACCACTTAGTTGTGTTTTGTATGGTAAGAAATAATTGATTATATGAGGAAATGTTTAAATTGTTTTTTTTTACTAGTAATTCTTAGATTCAAATTTAATTTTGAGTAAGGATTATCTTGAAAGTTATTCATTTAATGGAAAGTGGTACCCTTGATGATATCTTCCTCACATGTTTTACTTTTGGCATTATTTATCCTTTAGTGGTGGCTATAAATGCTTAAATTTTTATGTTCAATAAAGAGGTATCCAAGTAGCACATGTATTATACTATGTGATTTTTAATTTGGATGATAACACTCATTAGAAAGAAAATGAGTTGTTTGAAATAGTAGAATAGTCATGATTGGATGAGAGTTGAGAACTTTTTACTATTGAAAATTGTTATACTTCTTGTTATATGCATTGGTGATCTTTCCTCATAAGCGCTACTTGTGTATACTTTATCCTACATGTTTGAAGTGTTTTTATGATAGTGTATTGATTATTATTATTTTGAAAAATGATAGTATGATAGTAGTTATTATGGATTGTCCAAAGTTTGTTATTGTGGAGTTAAGTTCATTTGATTGTTTCCCTCTTACTAGACTTGTATTATTAAAAAAAAAACTCCAAAATGTACACTAGGGAGAAAAATCACATTGCCAATTTTACACTCACACATTATTTACACCCTTTTAGTGTAAGGATTACTTTCAATTGACTCTTTTCCTTGTTTATTTGGTTTTTAGATTTACTTGTCACCTATTGGAGCCAGTGTTCACTATTTTTAATCCATGATGGGTTTTGGGATGCTAATTTTTTGGTTGAGTTATTGTAATGCAATAATGATTGCAATTGACATATTTTATATTGAGTGCCTAATTCTAACATTTGTAATTGTAGGATATCATAGTGGGTTCCTTGTTCATACACCTTAAAGATTGCTTACATATTAATATTTTAAATCTCAACCTTTGTATTCAGTAGTCTCTCATTTTTACTAATCAATGACATCCTTATATATTAAGGATTGATTATGTTTTTATTGTAATTGCATATTAGAGTGGTTCAGCCTTAGCCATGGTTAATTTTAAGTTATTGGAATTTCCTTATTTTGAGGAGGGTTACCCATGTGGGTTAATATCTAATGATATATTAGCTATGGATGGAGCATATATGTATATATGTGTTAATGTTCTTCCATTAGCCTTAGGCTATTACACTATGTTGTATGGGATGTTTTTGAATTTTTCCTTCATGTTGGTTAGCCATGAGTCGTATGTGGCATTATTGTGTGTGTGTGTGTGTGCGCGCGCGCGCGCATGCGCACGCATGCACATGCGTGTGTGTGTACACACACACACACTTATTGGCATCCTTAATCTTATGAAAAATTATTGCTTAAGTAATTAAGTGTATATAATTATTTCAAATATGTATACATACATGTTAATAAGGACACATCATGCTAATAATTACTAAAAATGTATATTGTAAAAACACTATGTTATGGCTTTGTAGAAACTTGCTTATGATTCTATTTTTAGTGGTTTATATTTCCACATTAATTTATGGATCCTATTAAATGGATTTCCTTGTCACATGATACTACCTTTTCTAGTATTCAATGTTAATATAAATGTATTATGTTAAAGTGTTGTAAGCATGGAGCCATAGTCAACTGATAAGTTAATAAATGGGTTATTCTTAACTTGAGATTAAATGAGAGTAATCATAATTAATGTTTGCTAACTAGATTTTTGGTTTGATGATCCAATGCTCAACGTAATTATAAATTGGTACATTATTTTTTGGAATGCGTGGTTGGCCATGTGTAAGAATTACGTTATGTGGAAACTAGGTATTCGTTAATATAACCCATAGTTGGCCTAATTTATGATAATGTAATTATCCTAATAGATTAATTTGATACTCAAATAATTAATTAATATTTTGGATAAATCATTCATTTTTCTTAATTTAAGGATTTGGAATGAAATTCTATGTAAGGAACTGATGATCAGGGAATTTATAAATATGATTTTGACTGGGTAGCACTATCACTGTTGATCCATTATAACAACTAGCGATCATATTATACCAGGTAACAATTCCTATAGATGTGTTAATTCTTGTATAGTGGGACTATTAAGGATGTTATGACCTTTTTATACATATGCACTATGTCTTGGTGGACATCAAATGTTCATGTTAGTAATTAGGATTATGGATATTTGATGCCGTAATAATCATTTTCCTTTTGTTGGGCCATATATGGTATAATGTAATTTGATAAGAAATGGAGCATGTGTGAAATGTCCCCTAATATTATGGATCATGAAATCATAATCTAATTTGGAAAAATCTAAATTGTTCCTCACTTATGTGATCATAAGGTTCTATGTTAGTAAGTCTTATGTTGGGTCACCTTCGTAATGGATCAATGTTAGCTACTTATGGCCCTTAAAATTTTGTAAGGTTGGCATAAGATAGCATGGATTTTTGGTACCTTGGTCCTTCTTTTATGACATATTGTACTTGTTATGCTACCTTATTATTATCATAATTACATTATGGCTAATAAGATGACTCAGTATTATGTTAATCTTACCTTGGGTCAGTTACCTTGTTTAAGGATACCCAAGAGCTAAGTAAACCTTCTTGTTGTATGAGTTACCAAGTCATAACCATATAGGGTTATTAGATGCTTATAAAGGTTTGAGGATCTGTAGGTGGTTTGATTGGGAAATTGATTGACTTTTAAAGGTTCGAAGGTTATTAGTATGGGCCCATACACTAATACTCCTTGAATAGTGTTTCACCCTTTAGGCAACCATTTTCTCTATGGAATCCTCTAGTGATGGTCATCCTTACATATTTATCTCATTGACCAAATCCATTTATTGGTTTTCTACTCATATTGTGTAGTACCATGATGATTGCATCATGCATGGTAAGTTTTGTAATGGGTTCTACATGAGGTTTTGCTGTGTACTCTATTAGCAATTCCTAAAATGTTTTTGGGGTTGTTTCATAATAAATGTAAATTAAATCCTATTAGATTAATATAATTATGGGAGGTCAAATTCAATATTAGAAAAGGGTACACCTTTCTAAATGCTTAGAGAAAACAAGGATTAATTTATGAGTTTTCTCATCTAGAGTAAACACATTTTTAGCATCTTTGGGATATTATTACCTTATTATAGGAATATATTGGCTAAAAAAACATAAAAACACATTGGATTGTAGTAATAAATTACTTTAATGTTATTATGACTTGGTAATAAATGTTAAAATCCATTGTTGTAATAATCTTAAAGTTTAAAGCTAATTTTAGTCCTATGATTGAAAAATTTTGTGTGAAAAGGTTTCAATATTTTTGATATTAAAATTCATGAAAAAAACTTGGATATGGAGACTACAAATCATAATTACCCTTTTCTAAATAATGTTTTTGAATTTTTTCCTAATATGTTACCTAAACTTACTCATAATTATGAATTTGATTTTGTTTGAAGTATCTATTAAGAGGTTGGGTGAATTAGTACACAATAATTACTATTCAATTCTATTTGCTTTAATCATACATCAACTTGATCTTGGAACAACAACATGAAATCACATACATACAAAGTATGAAACAAGAGCATACATCACATGAACATAAGAGATATGTTATAAACCCTCTTGGGGATCAAACCCAATGAACCATGCTCATGGAATACTATCCTATAATGACAAAATTTAATTTAGACCAGCACCAAATAATCAAGGATCACCCACCCCTCAATTTAGTCAAGCACCCACTTAACCTTTATCTATTTTCAACTAGAAAGGAAGCTACAACCCCCTAAGAAATTGAGCACCAAATTACATACCTTGATATTGATCTCCAGCTATGATTTTATGTTTGACATACTTGATGATGGAGTCCTCTTTCTTACACTCTTCACCCTTTAATCTCATTTAAACAACCTATTGGGCTTACTTGCTTAATGTGCCTTCTCTAGGCTGATTAGGTCTAATGGCCTATATATTCACCTAAACTAACATGATAAAATAAACATGACTGATCCTATTCACCCTCTAATGTTGCTTACTTACATGTTCCTTCTCTTATCTCCACATTGACTCAATAAGAATAAATAAGCCTATTAGGCCTTATACCACTATCTTGGTCTAACCCATATTGGTCAACCAAGATAATTTTCACACTATAATCACACCCAAAATTGGTTCATACACATGTTACATGTGATATACCCATACTTCATATGTCTTCCATAGTCTATTCAGACCAATTTCACTATTAGGCCTAATGGAGACCTAAAAGAATTAGCTCTTCAAATCCACATGGTACATTTACAACCTCTTTGACCACCTTCAACTTCCACCAATGCTTTAAACACATTAAAATTTCATATAATATACCTTATATCTCCCCCACATATGTCCATATCACCTTTAACTCAAACTCACACCTTGAACCTAGCAATTAGGTCTCCTTGCTCTTTATGCCTTCATACACAAAAAACATTATCTTTTATAAATGAAGAATACTATCAATTTTCTCAAACAAACACTAAAAAAAATTACATGGATGAATCACACAAAACCTATAAAATACCTACATGTTCCTTAGACACTCCCACATAGACTAAAATACCTTTGGAATCCTTCTTCAAAAACACTACTCCGAGTTGTTTGAATTAACAAAAACTTAGTCAAGGAGTTTGAAAATATAATTACACTTTTTTCCTTTCAAACATGACCATAAATCACATTTTTGGACACCATATGACCTCATAAAATTTTCTATGTCCATTTGACATCTTTACATAGGATTTAATCACTTAAATAACCTCTCTCAAAATGACCACTTAGACTGGTCACATAAAGTCAAAATATAGTCAAAGTATTTTGACTCTCCAAACCTGAATATGTAAAAAATAAGAATTAAAATACCTTACAATGAAACTTTGAGACTTATATAACAACTTAAAACTCATAGGATTAAAATCTTCTCAACTATCGCCAACTCACTTCTTAAGAAAGACCACTTAAACTCCCTATAAGAACAAATTCTCTAGAAATAAGCATATTTCTATACCTTCTACTCACTACCTTGACACACTAATACCACCTGGAGATGCCTATAGGATTCCTCTACACCATAAAATATTTAAAATTGGTCAACTAATCCATTTTGTGTCCTTTCTAGCAAGTTCTTTCTAATCACTCCACTATGAGGGTTTATAGAGGGTTTTAATAAGTGTAAATCCTTAATGAATGTTCATAAAGATTTATACCTAAAACCACTAAAAAATAATTTTAAAACCTTATTCTATCCATGTGCCACCTCTCCCAAAAGGCTCAGGTTACCATGAAAATTCTAAATGTGCCAATGAGCAACTCAACTTCCTTATCAGGCTTGGAAACCTTCATTATGCATACATAAGAAACCTTCCAACATTGTGTCTTATTTTTTATCCATCTTCAATACCTAAAACTTTATAAAAACATTTTAAATGACCTATCACACTTCATTGCATGATTACATGATCTCTTCCATCTTGGAAACATAACTTGACACCTCATTTGGACCTCACTAGGATTTTATGCCTACTAGTTCTACGACTAAAGACCATACATTAACTAGGCAACCACCTTGGAACCTCTTCAAATGATCTTACCACCTCATATACATGTCATACATCTTCATTACATGATCCAAAACTACCAACCTTCTTCTCCTTAGCCTCAACCATCTCAACACACTGGGCTACCAGGCCTATTCCACTATACAAGGCTATCAAGCCTATTTCTATGCCACTATTCACATAATTCTCTTCTCTCATTGACCTTAAACAACACCAAAATTTTATAATTAACATGGAAAAAAAAAAACTTACTTAAGCTCATATTTATCCAAACCTAATCATCATGTCTCATTAGTCCACCTACAACTTCTTTCTTACATGTACCAACATTGCTTTGCACAACTTTAGGATCAAATTCATCCATACATCAATGACAAGACCAACCTATCATTACCTATGACATCAATGCACACATGACATCATCTTTTGACATCAATTTCAACACACTCTCCAATAATCTTCCCCTTTTTCATTCAAGGAAACTTATTCTTCTCCTTATCCCCCTTTTTCATTAATGAAAAAGTGGACATATGCTCCTCTCTAGTTCATATATATAGTCCTATGATACTAGGACATAACCACTTGTAAAGCTCTGCCTTTGTCCATGCATGAAGATTCAATACAATGTAAAAACTCATGACTTGGTTTGATCAATTCATCATAAAAAATTCTTGATGTCACAACTGTAGTATAATTTTAAACATCTCCAACATTATTGCAACACCTCACATATGATCCCCCTTAAATTATGTTTTACCTAGAACATGACATCTTCAAATAGGTCACTTCAACCTACTAGGTCTTCAAAACAAAATATCTCAACCATTGGGTATTTATTCTTCTTGTTATTCATCATGGAAAATATCATTTCTTTAAATACACTTCACTTTAGTTATTTTAAACACTAATATCCCTATAGAATGTACCATTAGGCCTCATATAACCAATAGGTTTCATTGAGACCTAATAAACATGGATCCACTCCTTCTTGCTCACCACTGACCTATTTGATCAATTAGACAACCTCAAGTAGGTTTGAAAAAATTCATAACATGGAAAAGTAATATACTCACAAGCATTCAATGATATTCATATCATTTTCCATTTTTTAAAACATATCATCTACAAGGCATAGACCAAAATGCCATTCTTTAGACAACATTATCTAACCTATGAAATAAGCATGCTCAAAATCTTAAAATAATACTCAAATCAATATTAAATAGATTGTTCAAAGTTTCTTCATGATATCACCATCATGCCATCACACCATCACACTCCCTAATTACCGTATTAGGTCACCTTGATGATAAGGAAACAAGATTGATAATAGTCTTATAAACCATTCTTCAACTCAGTGATTCCACTATTTAGAATTTTACATTTTAGATCCCTTTTTGAGGGAAGAGGACCATCTCAAATAGATGAAAATAACTTACATAAGGTCCTCACAACATAAAATACTCACCTTTATTATTTAAAATCCATAAATAAATAAAAACACTACAAAGCATGCTTACGAACAATATGCAGTCAATACTAGGTTTGACAAACCTTATTCACTTTTTAAAAACCTCTGATACAATGTTATTTCCTTCATGAGATGCCAACAAGAACTATACATGTGTGAATTGATCCATTATGACCCAAATGTCATTTAGAATCTCAAGGAAAAATAATATTTTCATGACAATATGAGGTCACCAAAACACCAAGAGACAACTACAACTCAAGATACATCCTTAATGAACAACTTTGACAACTTATTTATGTAAGTTCACTTAGAAATATAAATATATAGGAAACACTCATCATCATAATACTATGAACTATTTTATGGATTCATAAACCTATAAATAAGACCTCTTATGACTATATGAGATCATCAAGACATCACTTGACTCATTTGACATCATCTGCATACCTTCAAGATCACTCTACAACAACTTTAGTACACCCTTGTACTGATCAGCCATATTGAACATAACCTTACACCTAAACATGCAATAGAAACATGTAAACAACTATATTAAATTTCTACACAATCCATATTATCACTCACTAAGCTATATTGGCCATACAATAGTTATATAATTTTGAAATATATATCTTAGGGTTTACAAACTCCAAACCCTCAATTCACTAGCTTTCATATTTTGAGATGGATCTTAACTTCAAGGATCAATCTGATCAAGGATATTGCTTATATAAGAATTCCATGGCCTTGATATTACCTTCATACATTTTGAACAATCATCATTTAGTACCAAAATCACCATACACCTTTGCAAGACACTTAAGTTTTTGAAGAACACAAACCTCTACACATAATCCTCTTTCATGATGAATTTATTCACAAAATCACACTTTCAAATCATCCTCAATTCATAGGAATTAATAACCAAGAGATATATACAATATCCAATACTTATAATATTATTTAAATATTAGTAAACATTTTTTAATCCCATATTACTCCTCTTAGGTTCACTGGTTCAAAATCTAACCAACTACAATTGACTTTAACCCACATTTATTGCCCCTATACAAATACCTAAATCAAAGCACCACTTGGAGGGTCTTCTACACTGATTCCTCTTCAAATTTTATTGTTTCCTTATCTTGATATAACTTCATCCATGGCATCTATAATAAATTCTTTTCAAACTATATTCATTTGATAAATTTGAATTTTCAAATTCCAACGATTGCTTTCTAATATAAAAATGACCATGGAAAACTAAGAAAATTTCTTGGGAGACCAAATTTGCACCCTCATATCTTATGATAGACATAATTTCAAAACCTAAATCTTGAAACACATGATACATTATCATAGGGTATTATATTCATATATCAAACTTTTCTTGATACCTTCACACATGTGAAAGGTGATGTCATCAATCTGCTCACTCAAGAAGATCTATCAAGATAACTAAGCTTACCTAGACCTTTACAAGGATACTCCAATGAATTTATTTCACTTCCACATGTACCTCATGCACTCTTTACACCCCATTAGTCTTATATGTTCCTCACATACCTTCTCTTTCTTGATGACCAACCAATCTTTCACATGTAAACCTCTACCTCTCAAGACACTTGTACATACTTAGACTCATCATGCTAGTTGATTAAGAGAGATCCTTCAATAGGATACTATGAAAATGTTAACCATGATATTTATAAAATTATCCATCATTGAAAACAATAATACTCAAGCTACTTAGGATCACATGTAGGTTTTTAAGCCTTCTCCAAAGGTCTAGATCTAATAATTAAAAGTAGCTACTAAGAGGGGCAGTGAATTAGTATGTTAGAGAGTTTTTAGTTATGTGATGGTGATTTCATTCAGGTGTCCTATTGAGTGGATGAATCTATTTTATATCCTAATTGACAATGACAAAGTGTGTAATGTGCTTGTCCTAATGTGATTGAAGTTAGCTTGGTTAATTTTTAGTTTTGTATGGCTAGAAATGATTAGGGATGAGTATAGAGTATTTATCATGTGAAATAGGTCCCTAAGATGTTTTCAAATCATTAAGATATTATGTGCATAATTTTAATTATCCTGGTTGTCTATAGTTTTCATCTAGACACTTTGGATCTAATGGTAAAAAATTTGAGTAGGCAGTTTGACGATGTCATCATTGCCATGTGGGAATAAGTCAAGGAGAGTTGGTCATATGGTTATGATCAAATTAGTCCCTAGTTAATATAAAATATATCTTAGATCATTTACATAATATTATTCAAAATTATATGGGTGAAAATTTGGGCTCTTATGCATTTTTGTAATGTTTTCCCATACTTAGCCAAATTTGCAATATGGCTAGAAGAGTTGAGTAAGCATTTTGATGAAGGCATACCTTGCACATGTGAATGTTTCAAGAGAAGGTGATCATATATGTTTATCTACTTTTTTTAATAATTTATTTTTAATAAATTCTTGATCACACATTGAAGCATGACAAAAGTTATGCAGGAGCAAAATTGGTTTCCTAGACAAATTCTTAGCATAGTTGGCTCTGTGACAGAAGATTTTGAGAAGGTTTTTTATTGGTAATATATCTTGAATGTGTGAAGTTTTCATGATTATTTTGTTACATGGATGTATTTTAATATTTTATTATATCATATTATTATAATATTAGATCATGCATCTACATGCATAAGAAGTCATTGAGGTCCAAAGTAGGCTTTTTAGGCATATTACAGTTGGTCCCCATAGTCAATTTGCATGATGTTAAAGATATAGACCTGGTGAAGATCTAATGGCTCACAAGATTTCATATAGTGAATATATTTTATGTGAATCAAGTCAAATAGGTCAAAGATTTTACTATTTAATAGAGTTAAATATGAAGACCAAATGAAGATCTAATGGTGCATGGCTGATCGTCCAGATCATGATTTAATAGTGCATATTGATTGAGATGGTAACAAGTGTTCAATGTTTGGATACTAATAAAAGCTATATGATAATGATATAATGGATAATATTTATTCATATGTATTTATTTAATGGTGAACATTGCTAGTTAAAAACTTGATTGATCTGTAAAGATCAATGGTGCACAATAAGCCAACATCACAATATTATATGAGATGAGGTGAAAGCGACTAAGGTTTAATGATTGAGAATTGGTACCTATGTGTTAAATATTAGATAATATTGGTGGTGATATATTTAATGAAATATAAAATGACACAAAATTAAATTATAGTGTTTAATTTTTAACTGTGGCTGTTGACATTAAAATATTTGAATTTTACAAAGGAAAAAACTAGTCTGTGTTTCCAGACCATATCTTTTGATCTAGATAGAATTTAACCATTTATTAAAAATAAAATTGTTAGAGGACTCAAAGTGCATATAAAAATATTTATTTTGATATCTATCAATGTGTATTGACAAAGATATTGATCTCCAAATTTGATTTTGTGTTTATGATTATTCTGCAAGTAAACCCAAGAAGGGTAATTAAGCTTGTTTTGATATTATTTTGATATATATTGATGAATTATAAATTATGGATTTTTTTATAATGCATAATGATTATCTATGTTAATTAGTAAGGAGTTATCAATTTTTATTCTATATGAAAAAAATTTAAGAAGTTGATTGTGTGTTTGTTCATAGTCTTCCTATTCACCAGGTCAATGATTAAGTTGTTTGAGCATATGCAAAGGTGAGCATGATTGATTTTGATCATTTAAATATATCATATGGGACATAAGGAGTGGAATTATGTATTTTACAAGTGTTATTATATTTATTTATTTTATTGATGAAGTGATCAATGGGTGAATAGGTCTCCATGAGACCTATAATAGCTACAAGGGCCTTATTAAAAGGTGTAGTTGCTTAAAGGTGACCCATAGATGCTATGGGTAACCTATGACTATTATTTTTAGCTATGTCTTGATGAGAGATAATAATTAAAGTTTAATTAAAGTGTAATGGTTATCTATATATAGTGAAACCAAATGAGATGGTTTCTAGATTTTGGAGACTTGTATGTGAGAGAGTTAGAGAGTGAAGGAAAGGAGAGGAGAATGAGAGTGCCCAAATATTGTGTTTATTATAAAATAAGATTAAATGTTGTGTGTATTATTTTTAGGTCATGTTTTTAATGATAGTATAGTGTTATTATAAGTTGAAGTTGTGCGAAGATATTTGAGTGTGCATATGAGGACTATTTTAGTGGAGAGAAATTATGACATGTTTATGTGAGATTAATATATGAGTTAGAGAGAGAGTTTTTAAAGTTGTTATATAATTATAGGTCCATCATTAGGTGTTGAAGACATCATTTCTAAGGTGGAAGTGTTCATTTTAACGAGGATGTAAAGGACTTGATCTTTCTTAGGGGCGGTTGCTCCTTGTGAAATAGGGTTTCACTAAAGACCTTTGGTTAGAAGGAATTGATCAAGTTTGTAGGTTATAAGTACTTGATTGATATAGTGGTTAGAAGTACTTGATCATCTTAGGGTTAGGTGTTCCTTATGGAACTATTGTTTCACTAAAGGCCTTAGGTCAGAAGGACTTGATAAAGGTTTTTGATCAAAAGGACTTGATCAGTCTCTTGTTTGTGATCATCTTATATAATAATAGCCCATATATTTATAGGATTGAGAATGGGTTTTATTCCCCAAGTGGTTTTTCCATGTATATCTTGTGTTGTGTATGTGATATTGCATTATGTTCATTATTCACTGATATGAATGAATTATATGCTTCATGAATGATTATATTGAATACTTAAGTATTTTCAAGTGTTTAGAAATCAAATTTGATTATTTTCTACCACTTATTCAACTCCCCTCTTAATGGATTATACCTATAATAATTGTTATTAGAATAAGGTCTTTTAATAAAATGTTTGATATTTTGAAGGTGATCTAAGGTACAATGACTAATCAAAATGTGCAAGGTGGTTTCTCTGCTAAGAAAGAATCGATGTTCAATTGATCCAATTATGAATTTCGGAGTCTTAGGATGAATACATACATTATATACTTAGGGTTAGATGTATGGAAATATTTTTTAGATGGTTATGTTACTATTGCTATTCCTTCATCTAGTGTTATAGACAATAAGTTGTTTGAAAACAACTCTAAAGCAATGAATGTCATCACTTGTGGTCTTACAAAAACTGATTTCACCAAAGTAATTCATTATATATATGCCAAGTAAATATTGGATAAATTGAATACTATTTTTGAAGGAGATTCAAAGGTTAAGCTGAAAAGTGGTAGACTCATCGAATATATTTAGGAGCCTCAAAATGAAAGAAGAAGATTTTATGGCATACTTTCTACATAGAGTTGATGAGATTGTAAAAACCATAATAGGTCTTGGAGAGAACCTTGAAGAGGCTACTATAGTTCAAAATGTATTAAGGTATGTATCCCTCAAGTTTGATTCAAAATTATCTTTTATAGAATAAATTCATGATCTTACTCCATTAAATATGGATAAATTATGTGGCACCCTTATTGCATATGAGATGAGAGTATTTGATTATATAACACCAAAGATGGAAGACAAATTCAAAAAAAATATGAAGCCAAAAAGGGAGTTCCAAGGTAAAAAACCTAAGAAAGATGACATTTATGATAATGATAAGGATGAACTAATTGTTTTCTTTATAAGGAAATTGAAAATAATTTTAGGAAAGTATAAGGGTAAGCTACCTTTCAAATGATGCAAGACATTTTTATAATAATTTCCATCATAAATACAAGAAGGATATTGATGAAGAGCATGATTAAGGTCATGATGATGGAAAGAGATCATTCAAGTCTGATAAAAGAAAAAAGGGATTTAGAAGGTTTGACAAAAATAAGAAGTAATTCTAGAGCAAGAAGAGTGTCTACATCAAATAATATGGCATCTCATCAGATGAGAGTGAAGTCAGTGACTCAAAGTATGGTCATGAAGATGATGGTCCTATTGAAGATGAAGCTTTGTTCATGGTTGAGGAAGGGATTTTCTCACATCAAAAGCAATTTGCTTGTAGTGATTCAGAACATAATGAAAATGTGGTGGACTATGAGACTAATTTGATAAATGTTATTGAAGAACTAAATATTGAAAATAAGATTAACAAGATGATGAAGTCTCAACTCAAAGACTATGAGGTTTAATTCAATATTTTTGAGGTAAAAATGAATGAAGATGCCAAGGAACATAAATATACGGTCAAACATCTCAATTGTCAATTATAAATAATATCTATAAGATTGAAAGATTTAGAATATGAATGTTCAAGGTATGATTATGAGATTATGTCTTTGAAAGATGAGTTGGATAATTTTTCAATCAAGGTGAAATCATTTGTCAAGTTTGATAATAGTTATAACAATCTTCATGATCTCTTAAAGAGTTAAAAGTCAGCTAGTGGTAGATTTGGATTGGGTTTTAATGAAGAGCCCAAAGTTACTTCTCATGCTAAAATAAATGTTAATAAGAGAAATGTGTAATAAAAATTGAATAAAAGTCAGATCAGACAACCAAATGCTATGAGGTATGAAAATTTCAATGGTTATTAATATACTTGTAATCAATTTGGGCATAAAGATAGAGAATGTAGAAAACCTATTACAATTGAGTTTGCATGGGACTATGATGGGGGTCATCATTCAAAAAGAGTAATAAAGGTTAAGTGATTAAATTATCTTAATGAAGGACATCTTTATAAGCACTGTAAAAATAGTGAAAGGCAAAGTAAGTCTTCTTTCAAAAGAGTAGATTGTTTCAGTCGTCATGACATTGGACACATTGATAGTTTTTGTCTAAACAAGTTAAGACGAGATAGGTTTACATCAAGGAGTGTGATTTTCTATAAATCTAAATAGAGAGGCCACATTTCTATATTCTACAATAAAATGACATTAAGTCATAATAGATTTTATCGGGCTCATAGAATGCAAGATAGAAGGAAAGTGAACTCATAGAGACCAAAGGTGGTAATTAGGAATTATGATGAGTCTATAGGTCCATGTAATATTTTTTATATGGTGTAAAATGATATAGAAGTTTAAGAGTCCCAAGAGGTACCATTATCTACTCATGTTGAGATTAAATAGACAAGGTGCTAGTTGAAGATAGTTCTGAGGTATGTATGGATCCAAGTGAACATCTTGCTACTATTAAACAAGTGCCTAATGATGAGGATCCAAAATGCAAGGAATATTTTTTAGAATAAAATATATGCCATAAATCTTTGTTTTCTCTATGTATTATCAATCCAATCATAGAATAAAGGATAATTTTTTAGTGCATGAACATTTTTATTATCTTAATCCTAAGAATAAGAATAAGAACTACAAGTATTAGATGACTAAGGAAGAGAAGGAATATGAGGATTTATGGGAAACTCTTGGTTTCACACCATGGAAGCAAATTATGGTGTAGAAGAGGTCTCTGTCTATGCATTTTAAGAGATTCCTTTTAGTAGAGAAGAAAGTTTATGCCCTCAAGACCATAATGCCATTTTGAACAAAAAATGGTGTTGATTTAAGAAGTTATTTATTTAAGGGGGAGCAAAAAGTACATTAGCTTGTTCTAAGGGTTTGTGAATAAGTTTTTGTGTAAGGTTAGAATGGGTGTTTTCATATGGTATAATGAGTTTGATGGAATGCCAAGTAAACTTTGGTGCTCAAAAAGGTTTGTGCACTTCTTTGTGATATTCTCTAGGTAATTTTGTGTTTTAAAGGTATGCTAAAGGTAATTTGAAGATTTTTGAGTTCACTCAATTTTCTCAATTATGACTTAAGGAAAAACATGTCTATAAATGGGTTACAGGAAGTCTATTATTCCAAAGTTATGAAGGCTAAAATTTTGGTCTAGAAGTCTGTGATGGCTTTCTCCAAGTATGCAAGAGGTTTCAAAGATGTGTGTTGACTAGAAGGAGGTTTGTTGATTTTGTTTGTTTTGAGATTCTAAGGTTTCTAGCTATGCTATACAAGTGGTTTACCTTATGAGTTGAGATATAAGGCTTCGTAAGATGTTTAATGAGATGATTGGGTGGTCAAAACAATATTTATAGAGAATTTAAGGTTTGTGGTTCTCAAGTTATTCAAGTTTTTATCTTGTTGGAGGCCTAATTAGGTAGTTGGTTTGTGAAAGAAGTATATTGTAGAGCATGAGATAGTTTTTTTAAATTGGTGTACTTAAGGGGTCATGTGAGAGTGCTCTATATATGAATTTTTAGGTCTTGACTATGTGTCTATTAAAAATTTTGTGCTTTACAAGTTCTAGAATGAATTTTTGTTGATGGTCCTTATGGTGGCTTAAGAGTGAAGGCTAGTGAGCATGTGGATTTAATATTCATGGTACATGGAGATATAAATATGATAAAAAGGTGTAATTTATCATATTTATTAGTATGAGTCCCTATTATATGTTTCTTGATGTGCTCCATTAGATTTTTGTGGTTCTGTGTGTTCTTTCTGCATTTGTTACAGTGCTTGGTTGAAGAGAGTGTTGACTTGTAGCAAGATTAAATTGTCAAGGAAAGAAGAAGTAGGCTCAAGGTAAGGGGTAGTTTTTATCATCTTTATAATATGGTCCTTTCCTATTTATTATATTTTTATATCCTTAGAATAAATTGGTGCCCACATTGTCATTGTGTTAAAGGGGGAGAAAGTTCTTGTTTTGGGAGTGCTTGAAAAAAGAGAAGGTGAGATGTATATTGTTATATATGACATTTTTTGATATTAATGAACAAGTGGGATATTGTTTTAGAGTTTTAAATTATGTAATGGTGATGTCATGGAGGTTTCTTGGTGATTGGATGAAGTGATTTAATAGCCTAAGAGACAATGACAAAGTGTGTAATGTGTTTGTGTTAGTGTGCTCAAAGTTGGGTAGGTTGAACTTCAATTTTGGTATGGATAGAGATTATTAGGGATGATTATGGAGTATTTCAAATGTGTAAAATGTCCCTAGTATGTTTTCTAAGCCTTGATAACTTGTGTGCATAAGTGGAATTCATCTGGTTGTCCATAGTTTTCATCTAGACACTTTGTGTCCAGTGGCAAAAAATATAAGTGTAATTTGATGACATCACCATTACCATGTGGGAATTAATCAAGGGGAGTTAGTAATATTTTTGTGATCACACTATTCCATATTTTATATTTTTTAAATCTTATTTCATGCACTTGAGCACATTCAAAGATATATGGGTGTAAATTTGGGCTATTATGTTTTTTTATAGTGTTTTCCCATACTTAGCCAAATTTGTAATATGGCAAGAAGAGTCGAGTAAGAATTTTGATGAAGGCATCTATCACAAATGTGAATGTTTCAAGAGATGATGGTGATCATATGGGTTTATTTATTTTTATTAATAGTTGATTTTTTCTAAATTCTAGATCATGCATTCAAAAATGACAAAAGTTATGCAAAAAACAAAGTTGGTCTCCCAGACAAATTCTAAGCGTAGTTGGCTCTATGATAGAAGATTTTGAGAAGTAATTTTAATGGAATTATACATCACATGTTTGTATTTTATAGGATAAATTTTTTATATGGATGTATTCTCCTATGTGAGGAGATCATATGTTCTAAATTTGAGATCATGCATCTAAGTGTAAAAGAAGTTATTGAGGTCCAAAGTAGGCTTTCTAGGAATATTGTAGTTGGTCCCCATAGTTAGGAAATTCAAATGATGTTAAATATCTAAACCTAGTGGAGATATAATGGCTCATGAAATTTCATATAATGAATATCTAAAGTGTGTATAAATTCAAAGAGGTTAAATTGTTCTCTAGTTAACATAGTTAAAGATCAGGACCAAATGAAGATCCAATGGTGCACGAGCAATCGTACAAATCATGATCTAATGGTGTGTATTGATCAAAATCATAAGAAGTGTTTGAGGTTTAATGACTAATAAAAGGTAAAAGATAAGGATCTAATATTGAGTGTTTGTTCATATATATTTATTTAATGATGAGTGTTGCTAGTTAAATACTTGGTTGATCCATAGAGATCAATTATGTGTGATAAGTCAACATTACAAGATTACACGAGATGAGGTCAAAGTGATTGAGTTTTAATGATTCAGCCTTGGAACATATGTGTTACATATTAGATAATATAGAAAATGTGAGATTGAATGAAAGCTAAGAGGACATGAGATGTGAGTATAGTGTTCGATGTTTAACTATAACCGTTGATATTTTAATATTTGAATTTTACAAGGGGAAAAACTAGTCTGTGGTTTTTGGACCATATCTTTCAATATAGATAGAATTTGACCATATAATAAATAGGAAAGTTTTATAGGAATTGAAGATCCATCTAAAAATATTAATTTTAAAAATTTTAATTGTATAAAAACAAATATATTGAGCTCAAAAGTTGTCTATATGTTCATGTTTATTCTTCAAGTAAACCTGAGAAGGGTGATTAAGCTTGTACTGATACTGTTTCAATATATCTTGATGAATAGGAATTTATAGAGTATTGTAGCATCCATGAGGATTTATTATATGGATTATAAAGGATTTATCAATAGTTATTCTATATGAATAAAATTTAATAATGTGATTCTGTGTTTGTTCATAGTGTTCATATGCACCAGGTCAATGATTGAGTTGTTTGAGCATAACATAGGTGAACATGAATGATTTTGATCATTTAAACATGTCCTAGTGGACCTAAGGAGTGTACCTATGTATTTTAATGTGGTCTTAAACTTACTGATTTTCTTGATGAAGTGCTAAATGGGTGAATATGTCTCCATGAGACTTATAAGAGCTATAAGGGCCTTATTAAAAGGTGTAGTTGCTTAAGGGTAACCAATAAGTTCTATGGTCAACCTATAAATATTATTTTGAGTTGTATATTGATGAGAGAGAATAATTAAGGGTTAAGGTAAGTGTAGTGGCCAACATAAAAAAATTTATTCATGATTTCTCTATATATAGTGAAACCAAATGATATGGTTTCTATATTTTTGAGAATTGTATGTGAGAGTGTTGGGGAGCAAAGGAAAGGAAAGGAGAGTGAAAGTGCCTAGATATTGGTCTAATGAGTAGAGAAGATTAAGTATTATGTGTATGATCTATAGGTCATGTTTCTAATGACAATATAGTTCTCTTATAGTTTGAAGTTGTGTGAAGAGATCTAAGTGTGCATATGAAGACTATTTGAGTGAATACAGAGAGTGATTGTAGCATGCCTATGTGAGAGGCTAGTATGAGTTAGAGAGAGAGAGAGAGAGAGAGAGAGAGAGAGAGAGAGAGAGAGAGAGAGAGAGAGAGAGAGAGAGAGAGAGACAGTTTATGTATTTTTTAGATAATTAAAGGTCCATCATTATTTCTTGAATACATTAGTTCTAAGGTAGAAGTGTTCATTTCAAGGAGGGTCTAAAGGACTTGATCTTCATTAGGGGTAGTTGCTCCTTGTGAAACATGGTTTCACTAAAGACCTTTGGTTAGAAGGAATTGATCAAGGTTGTAGGTCAAAAAGACTTGACCAAAAAGGTGGTCAGAATGACTTGATCATCTTAGGGGTAGGTGTGCCTCATAGAACTACTGTTTCACTAAAGGCTTTAGGTCAGAAGGACTTGACCAAGGTTCATAATTAGAAGGACTTGATTAGTATCTCATTTATGCTCATATTATAAGATAATAGTCTATGTGTTTGAATGATTGAGAGTGGTTTTTATTATATAAGAGGGTTATTTATGTATAACTTTTATTTTGTATGTGATCTTGGAATATATTCATTGTTTACTACTATGAATGATTGTAATGAATAATTAAGTATTTTCAAGGGTTTATAAATTGAATTGGATTTTTTGACACAACTAATTCACCCCACCCTCTCTTAGTGGATTGTACCTATAAAAAAGTTTAAAAAAATTATATTCAATTACATTTACTTCAATCATACATCAAGTTGATCTTATAATAACAACATGAAAGCACATATATACAAAGCATGAAACAAGAGGATACATCACATGAACATAAGAGATATGTGTGAAAACCTCTTGGGAGATAAAATCCACTTATCCATTAAAATTGATTACTATATTATAATTAAAATATATAATCTATACTAGAACCAACTGATTAAGGAGTACCCACCCATCAATTTAGTCAATCACCCACTTGACCTTTAGCTAGATTCAATTAGCAAGTAGGCTACAACCCCTTAAGAAACCAAGAACCAACTCAGATACCTTGATAATAATCTCCACATATAATATTATGTGTAATCCTCTTTATTACACTCTTCACCCTTCAATCTCTTTCAAATAACCTTTATGACTTACTTTTTCAATGTGCCTCTTCTAAGCTCATTAGGTCTAATTACCTATGTATTCACCTACACCAACTTGATAAAATAAACTTGAATGATCCTATTCACCCTATAATGGTCCTAACTAACCTTTTTTTTCTCTTTCAAATGTTATCTTCTTCACGTAGCTCCATATTGACTTGATAAGTACAAATAGGCCAATTAGGCCTTGTACTCATACCACTCTCTTGGTCTAACCCATATTAATTGACTAAGATACTTTCCACACTATAGGAACACTAAAAATTGGCTCATGAATATTTTAAATATTATAAAAAGACACTTCATAGGTCATCCATAGTCCATTGAGACCAATTTCATTGTTAGGCTTAATGGAGACCTAAAGGAATTAGCTCTTCAAATCCACAAGTTACACTTGGGACCTCTTGAACCACCTTAATATTATACCAATGATTAAAAAACATTAAAAATGTCTCAAATTCTCCCTATATTCCCTGTAGATACGTCCATATTACCTATAACTCAAACTCACACCTTGAACCTAGCAATTAGGTCTCCTCGCTCTTTAGGCCTTCATACATAGAAAACATTGTCTTCTAGAACTGAAGAATACTATAAATTTCCTCAAAAAACCAAAAATAAATAAATTAATGGATGAATCCTCAAAGACATTTTATAAAATTCCATGTTTCTTAGACACTCCAACATAGTCCAAAACACCTTAGGAATCCTTCTTCAAAAACACTACTTAGAGCTGCTTGAGCTGAAAAAAACTTAGTCAAGGATATTAAACATATAGTCAAAATTTTACCATTAAATAATGAAAAAAATAAAAAAATTAGAAACTATATGAACTCATAAACTTATCCATTTAAATTTAATATATTTTCATAGACTGTAAGCACTCAAATCACCTCTTTTAAAATGACCACGCAGACTAGTTACACATAGTCAAAATATAATCAAAGCATTTTGACTCTCCAATCCTGAATATGGAAACATAAGACTTAAAATACCATATAATGAAACCTTTATAATTATATAACAATCTAAAACTCATAGGATTATTCAACTCTGCTCAAACAACCTCCAACTCACTTCTTCAAAAAGACAACTTAAATTGCCTATAACACCAAATTCTCTAGAAACAAGCATATTTTAATACATTATGATTATTTACCTAACAAAATATGACCACATGGATATTAGTAAAATGTTATTATACACCATTCAATAATAAACCTTTGTCAACCAATCCATTATAGGTCTTTTCTAGCAAGTTCTTTCTGATCATTCCACTATGAGGGTTTATAGAGGGTTTTAACTAGTTTACATCCTTAACGAATGTTCATAAATATATATACATAAAACCAATAAAAATTAATTATAAAACATTTTTAGTTATAATTTCCACCTCTCTCAAAATTATCAGGTCCCCATGAAAATATTACTTGTGCCAATGAGTAACTCAACTTCCTTCTTGAGCTTAGAAACCTTCATTTTGCATACATAGGAAACTGTCCAACATTTTTCTTGATTTTTCTTAATCATAAAGACATAAAACTTGGTAAAAACCTTGTACCAAACTTATAACACCTAATTCCATGCTTTCATGATCTATTCTAGGTCTTTATGCTTACTAGGTCTCTATGCTTACTAGGTCTAGGACTACAGATCATACCTTGACCAAGTGACCATCTTAAAACCTCTTAAAATGCTATTACCACCTTAGATACATGTAATAAATCTTAATTACATCATATAAAACTTCAAAAAATCTTATACCTAGCCTAAACCAGCTCAACACACTAGGCTACCAAGCCTATGCCACTATACAAGGCTATCAGGCCTATGCCTATGCCACTATTCACATAATTGTCTTCTTTCCTTGACCTAAAACAATAAAAAAATGATAAAATAAACGTGAAAAACCTATAATTCTTTTTACTTAATCTCATATGTATCCAAACATGATCATCATGCCTCATTCAGCTACCTACAAATTCTTTCTTACATGCACTAACACTAGCTTGCACAATTTTAGGCTCATATTCATCCATACATCAATGACATCACCACTTTGTCATTACCTATCAAATAAATGAAAACATGACATAATGTTTTTACATCAATGACAACAAACTCTCAAATATATTTTTCCATTAATGTTATGCTATGGGTTACCCCTGCATCTAAAGCTTCATATCATATGAATGTGGTTAATTTTTAGGAACATAAAATTTAATTACACAAAATTTTAGAAAATGGAAGCATTAGACCAAGTGTATCTCCTTGGGTTTTTCATTTTGTGTTTGTGAAAAAATAAATATGGTAATCTTAGGATATATGTTAACTATCACATGCTTAATAAGGTCACAATTAAGAATCACTATCATTTACCAAGGATAGATGATTTGTTTACCAAATGAATGATGCAAAAAAAATTTATAGGATTGATTTGAGATCAGGTTACCATCAACTCAAAATCAAGGAAGAATACATCCATAAGACAACTTTTCATACTCGGTATGGACATTAGAAGTTCACAATAAAGCACTTATGATTCATAAATACACACGATGCCTTTATTAATGTAATGGATAGTATATTTAGGAATTATTTTGGCATGTTTTTTCTTGTTTTTATTGATGATATATTTATCTATTATAAAAATGAAGTTGAGCATGAACAATAGTTGTGTTTAGTTTTAAAAATATTAAGGTGACATGAGCTTTATGGGAAATTTTCTAAATGTGCATTTTTTCAATCTAAGATGCATTATGTGGGACATGTTATTTCTATGGATGGCATTATTGTGGATCTAAAAAAGATAATATTTATTTAAGAGCATCCCCCTACAAATGTACATGAAGTGCATAACTTTATGGGTTTGTTTGGTTACTATACAAGGTTTGTGGAATTTTTTTTATACATTAGCTAACCCCATTACTTATTTGTAATGTAGAGGCGAAAATTTAATTTGTACATTATCATGTGAAGAAAATTTTAAAATAATTAAATATTTGTTAATCACAACACTTATGCTTATTATTCTAGATCCTAATGGTAGTTTTGAAATATGGTCTAATGCCTCTAAAGATTGTTTTGGTGGTATTCTTATATAAAATGGCAAAGTTATGGTGTATGAGTCATGTAATATTAAGGATCATCAAAATAATTATCCCACACATTATTTAGATCTTCATAGTATATTGCATGGTATAAAGTAGTGGAAACATTTTTCATTAAGTAAGCCTTTCAAAGTTAAATATGATCATCATAGCCTAGAATATTTGTTTACCTAGGATGATATTAATGTTCACTAGTGTAGATTATTAAAATTTGTGAGCAATTTTGATATAAACATTGAATATGTTAAAGGTATAGAGAATAATTTTACTAATGATCTCATCCAATGCACGTATATCACTATCTTGTCTATTTTTGATGATAATTTTAGAACTGATACTTTAGAGCAACATCTTAATGATGAATTTTTTCCATGAAGTAAATTTGTGTTTGGATAATGAGCATGTAGAATAGAAATTTGTTAATTTTTGTCTTAAAGGTGAAGACCTATTAAGTCATAAAAATAGAATTTTATGCCCAACTCAAGTGACTTGTATAATATTTTGTTAAAATAAGCACATACAACACCTCAATTTTCTCATTTAGGTATCACAAATATGAAACATGAGCTAAAAATAAAGTATTATTCACCTAGCTTAAAGTGTGATACTATTGATCTTGTGGTAAAATGTTTAGAATTTCAGCATGTAAAATTTGAACATTACAATCTAAGAGGTTTGATTTAAAATAAATAAATTACATAAGGTAAGTGGATTATTATTTCACTTGATTAAATTTCCAATTTACTAAATTCACATAGTAAGAATGACACTAGTTTGGTTATGATTGATAAATTTACAAAATTTGGTAATTTTATTATTGTTAATATATCTTATGACACCTTTGTGTCTTCAAAACACTTGGTGAAAGAATTATTTTGGTTGCATGACACATCTTAAGTCATTATCTATGATAGGGATAAGTTATTTACTTCAAGATTCTATAAGAAATTGAATGTAGCATTTGGAACACATTTAAACATCAACTCTTCATATCACCTAAAAATGAATGATCAAATAGTGAAGCTTAACCAAGTGGTTAAGGACATGCTAAGAATATATGTTATGGATTGATAAATCAAATGGGAAGATTTATTAAATTTATTTGAAATTGATTATAATAATTATTATCACTTAGTGATAAAAATGGTTTCATTTAAAGTTCTATTGGGCATAAATGTATAACTCCTTTCATTTGGGATAACCTAGAAAATAGATCTATTATTGACACTAATATTTAACAAGAATATGATGTATATGTGGATTTTATTAACCAGAATCTAAAGTGTAATTCAGATAGACAAAAGAGATATGTATATTTAAGGATGATTCATCAATAATTTAATGTTGGATAGAAAGTATTTATGTGTGTTAGACCACAAAAAAGTTCTATTAAATTTGGAAAATCCTCAAAATTGGCTCCTAGTTCTTTTAGACCCTTTAACATTATAGATAGAAACAACCCTTTTACTTAAATGTTAGTCCTTCCTCCATCTATGTCTAAGATCCATGATGTTTTCAAGTTGATTTATTAAGAAAGTGTGTATATGATCCTTCTCATGTTTTGTATTGGACAAATATTTAGGTTTTAAAAGAGGAAAATATGTTTTTATAACCATTTAAGATCCTATACCATCATAATATTAGACTATGAAATAGATAAATTTCTCAAATTTTGGTCCAATGGGATCCATTATCTGATGGTAGTGATAATTGAGAAAATGAGCATTTTCTTAGGGAACATTATCCTTGGATATCTTATTCACCAAGACATATTATTTATAAGTGGGTTAGGATGCCATGACCTTAGTTTTCATTCTCTATTTTTTATCTATAGAACTATTGGTTTCACATTTATTTTCTTCTTGGCATATTTCTTAGTTGTGTTGGTATCTATTGAAGCAATTACTTGGATGTTATTGAGACTCCATTTTGAGATATTATTATGATATGTTCTATATTAGTCATGTTTATATTATCATTAATTATTTGATTTATTTCATTATATATTTGATGGATATAAATTCAAATTAAGTTAATGATCATCTTTGATATTGGTTTTCTATGCATATATTATTGATGTATCATTTTGTTGATTTTTGAATAAGAATAGGAAAATCAACTAGATTGCATTTGGTGATCAAAAATAGAAGGTGAAATAAGGGTATAATTTGAGTTAGTAATATTTTGATCCAAGTTATTTTGAGATTTATCTTTTTTGGTCCTTTTTACTATTGTGTTTGCATATTCATTTTGTTGATGAGAAAAGAAATTTTATATTAATATTTCAATATATTGTTGTTTATTAATATGAGTTTATTCATGACTATTATGGTAATTTATTTTTTATTGTTATTTTAATTTGACATCAAGTGGAAAAATCATAAACTTGGATTTGCTTTATATGACTTCTTATAAATTCAAGAGATTAGGTAAAGCTTAAAAGTTAATATGTGTTGTGAGCATGTGTATTAAAATTTAATAGGTGCTTTAAGATTCTTTGTTTATTATTATTTTTTTATGTATTTTACTTGGTGATTCATGGTGTTGGTCACTTGAAGATGATATACTAGATGAGGGAATAATCACTAGGTCATGTGGTCTTTATTAATTTTGCTTTATTTTAATCATGGCATTTCAAACTTTGGTTTTGAATTCATTAAGAATTAGGTCATGATGACCCAAATTACAATTTCATCGTATCGATTAGCTTTTAAATATTTTTGTTTCATCATTTGGTATTTTAAGTGATCTCAATCAACTAAACCCTAGTCAAACTCTGGCAAAAAGACTAGTGAAGGCCATTAAAGTCCTAGTGAGACTAGTTTGTGACCATTACTTTAGTTGTCAATACATTTTGAATGAAAATTATAGAGGTTTATTATACCACATTATCAGTTGTTTGTGGTAAGAATTGAGGACCATTTTGGTATTTAATGGAAGTCATAAAATTCATACAGGCTCAGCTAGGTAAAAAGAGAAAAAATTATAGACTATTATTTTCTCAAGAGACCATAGTATTTTTTTGTATTATTTTGTTTTCAACATGTTTTTTTATTTTCTTTAATATGGAGTAATGTCTAATAGTTATTTTGTGTTCATTTATATTTAGTGTAACTAGTATAATAATGAACCATTATAGGTTCATGGTGAAGTATTTAGACTTCACATGAACCCATAATGTAATGGTCAACATAAAATCAAATATTATCATATGGGAATGATTTTGGTTTTTGTTGTTCTTGAGGTTCAAAGCATGTTTTGGGTAATCAGGTGTGTAGATTGTTTTTTGTTGTGTATTATTGTGGACTATGTTAGAATGGATTATATAACCTATTTTAGTTAAGTCATAGGCTTATTAGATTTTTGTATAGTTTAATTTTATTTTTGAAACAAAATGGGGTTTCAATATTATTTTTCTCTACTATTTACCTTATTTTTGGTGATGAGTTATTTTAGAGTTACCGTGTTGAATTATTTGTGATTGGATTTTGTAGATATTTATTTGAATGTATTCAGGAGATGACTGTAGGTGTTTATTTTAAATATTCATTAGGATCATGGTAACATGTTCTTGATTTGAAAGACTTGTATGAGTATAGGGTTTAATACAAGGATAAATTTGAGTTTGTATGCTATTATAATTTCAATGCATTTTTTATGAGGATTAATATGACAAATCCAAGCTGATTTCTTCTCTTCTTATTTATACATTTTGGTAACTCTTTTGGTGTCATTATTCCTTTTAGTGTCAATATGATTTAGATTGTGGATGTCTATTATTTTTGGAGGATAATGATTTATAATATAAGTATTTGTGGATATATTTAGTATAACTTTTATTAATAAATACTTGTATGGTATATATAGGCATATATCACATGAATTCAAGGTATAAAACAATTATTGATTGATCATATGAAGTTAAAATATAGTGATAACAGTAATCATAACTACTTTCATTTATTAAATTATGTTTTAGTTAACTACTTTTCATTATTTATGTTCATGATTTTGAAGCTCAAAATCTCTAGTATTTGATTTAGCTTTAGATATACCCTACTATTAAACTCCACATCCAACAAATGGATGGGGTGGTATCGGACCATAGATGGGGGATAATTTGGAAAAATGGGTGGGTTATTTGCATGATTCTATTTTTGGAAGAACAACCACTAAGTGGGAGGGAGTGAATTAGTGGATATTTTTTCACTCAAATACATACACCATTCATTATCCATTCAAACTAATAATGACATATAACAATGCATAGAAAGTGAATCACATAAGCATAGATATAAACACATGAACACCATATATATGTGTTAAAACCTCATGTGGAATTAAAAAAAATATAACATAGCTTGGAATACTATCCTATAAGCAATGAAACAACGTTTACTGAGGCACCAACCCCATAAGGAGATCTAACCCCTACCTAGTGAAGCACCCACTCAACTAGTATTTAGAAAGATCCAAATTTCAAGGAGGATATAACCCACTAAATTAATTAGAACCAACCTAGACACTTAAAATAAAATTATTCAATCACAAACCTATAAGGCATATCTATCTCCATTTTTGACTATGTACCAACACATCCAAGAAGAGCTTGATCACCTTAACAACAACATGTTGTTCAACCAACAGATGGTGACCTCTTCTTCAACTATCTATCTTCTCTATATGAGTTACACTATACATAATAAAACTATAACACACCATTAATGAATATATTTATGATATCTCACCTCATTCATCTAACTTCAACCTTCCACCCCTCTCAAACAACCTGCTATGCTTCATTGCTCAACATGCCTTCTCTAGGCTCATTAGGTCAACTAACCTTATCATCCACATATATAAGATCTATTATATCTTAATCATGGTTAATTTAATATTATTATTGTCCTCAAATAACTACTTTTTCTCCTTCAATATATAATTTCTTCACTTAAGCTCTCATATCCTTGGATAACTCAAATAGGCCAATTAGCCTTTGCTTTTATACACATCACTTGATATTATCCATCTTGGTTGGAAAAACATATTTAAACATGTATAACCCTTGTAGTATATCATAACACACATTTAATAGGTGAAAAAATCATTATATATGTTGGTAACCACTCATAGAGGCTAAAATCCCACTAGGCCTAATAGAAACCTAATGCAATTAGGTTTGTCTTAAGCACATGTTAACACTCTAGCCCCTTGGACCACATTGAGTCTCTACCAATTCTATAATAAATTCAAATATGACTCAAATATAACCCTAATATCATTAATATATGTCCCAAACACCATTTATCTTATATGACCCCTTGCACCACACCATTAGGAATACTTGCAATTAGCTCTTCATACACAAAAAAAAGTATGCCTTGAATATCTCAAGCATATGACAAAATATGACACATAACCATGTCCTTAAAATATATGGATATAAAATTAATGACCCAATTACAACCACCATATAAATTTAACATAACTAAATAGGATAAAATACCCAAAACTGATCAACTTTACAAGTTCACTTAGAACCACACATAGTCTCATAAAACATAGTCAAAATCTTTTGAATTTTCACACTTGAGCGGGGAATTATCATTCCAAGTCACTTTAAACTCACCTTTGTAAGATGACTTCATAGAATTACCATTCTACTTCAAAACATAGTCATGTAGAAGTTCATATCTAGCACTTGAAAGGAAAAATTAATGACTTTTAAACACATTAATAGATCATATATAAATTTAAAATCATCATAAAATATATATATCACTTTCTTTGATATCAACCATTGATCTTAAAGACCAATTTCTTAAGCCTCTCTTTCATTGTTCTGACACAGCTAGACAAGCCATTTTGGATTTCATGTTTAATATTAATAACCTATATTTACATATTTGATCAAGATTATATAGATCATATATATATATATATATATATATAAACCTATATTTACATATTTTATCAAGATTATATATATATATATATATATATATATATATATATATATATATATATATATATATATATATATATATATATATATATATGCATCAAATCCTATCATAGAGAGTCAAACACTTCAATTCACTTAGCACACTATTGAGGTCAACATACCACCATTTCTAAAAAAATAAGGAATCTTGTTTCAAATTTTGTAAACTTTTGATTTAAATTGAAAATAACACATGATATGAGTTATTTATTGTAATATCATCTAAACCTAGTTCTCAATTATCTTAACTAACATATCTCTATTTTATCCTTGTCTTATTTTGTCTAATGTTGTTAATGGTTTCTTCATGTGTTTTCAATATGCAAGTTTAATGGAGTCTCAAGTGTGTGAAAAATGTTTAGGGTTTCATAATTCAAATGATAATTTTACCATTTTATAATATTTATTATTTAATTGTTTTATTAAATTCATGGGTAAACAATGTTAAAACATAGGGTTTGATACCTTAATATATATTTTAGACTACGTCTTCTTAATTAAATTCAAATTTACACTGGTCAATTTTACATGGGAATGCTTTATATTATTTTAAAACTTAGTTAATATTTTATCCTAAGATTTTAATCTTGTTTATTGACATGAATAAAACTAATTTTAAAATTTTATGTTAAGTTATTTATGTCCTGAGGCCCCTTAACCCCTTTTATTATCCATAGAGAGTAAATAGATACCCAAGCAATTTTTTACATTTTAAAACTTATCTTAAAAGTTTTATCCTAAATTTTAATTATATTTATTAATAAAATTAAAAAAATAGTCCAAAAATGTTATCCTAAGTTATTTATGTTACCCAAAAACTTGCTTATTTTATTACCTACAAGGTTAGACCAATCGCAATCGACTTCACCAATCAAGATCTAACAAAATGTGTTAAGGAGAGCATCAAAGATCCAATGGCATGGGTTAAGTTAAAATTATCAAAGGTACTACAAAGGAACCTCTAATTTCTAAGTGGAATGATCTTGGTGTCTTATCCTAAATATCAAAGGTCTACATTCAACTTGATCATAGTTAGCAGATCACAATCAATGACACATGTGGATCCATGAAAAATAGATCTATTGACACATAACAAAGTCAAAAATTCAAATATACTATAGGAAGTGGAGCATCCAATCACATTATACCTCATGGATTATGATCAATGGTGCACATTGAAGTGCACAAAAATAATCTAATTGTGTGAAATGGAGAAGACTTTTCAATGAGCCCAAAATGAATATGTTAATAACATGTGTTGTAACCATAATGAAGAAAACAAAGATAAATCAATGGAATTTTGTCTCTCATAGCATGATCCAATGGTGATAAAAACATGGACTTTACAACAAACCCAAACCTAATGAGAGGATGGAACATGGTGCAAAGGCATTAAGTAGTGGCATGTGTTCACAAAACACTCATATATCCCATGGAGATGCCAAGTGGCATGATCTTAGATACCCATAACAAAGATCAATATTCTGTGATAAGTCAAAGCTAAAGGAATAAATATAAGATCAAAATATCATATTAAATTAAGCTTAAGGATTGCATGAGATGTTGACATGTGTCCCAAAATAAAAATGGTCACATTTAAAATTAATGAATAGAATGACATGGTGGAGCCACATAAGTGAAATAATTCAGTTCAAAATATTTGTTGGACCCACAAACATAGAAGGTATAAATAAGAAATCCAAACAAATTCAAAGGCATGAAACTCATAATTTAAAACTCAACTACCTCCATTGAATCTCTACAAGAACCTTAAAGAAAGCCTTAAGTGTGTGTAAGACCTAGTTTGTCCATCTTGTCATTATAAATGATCCAAGCAAAATTGAATCATCACTTGCACAAAAGTAATTCAATCAATAGTTGAATTATAGTCCATTGGTGAACAATTTGACAAAATTCAAAGTAATGGAGGCTAGAAAGAGTGTTTTAAAGTAAGACATAGAACTATATTTAATGATAGATACTAAGGGAAGGAATTTCAAATATACCTAGTTTGATGCTTCTACCTTGAACATAGTAGACAATACTTGGTCAAAATTATTCTAGACAATAGAAAATTAACTAGCCATCACCCAAAAAGAGGAGAAAATTATCTCAACTAAGAGACTATATGATGATATAGTTGCAATTCAATTGACTAATCTTCACTATATGAAAACAAACCCTTGGGTAATCTATTGTATTGACATCATTGCTCCTATTATCAAATAAACAAAGATAGATAAAGGCATGATAGTTAATGAGCTTAATCATAGGAAAATTGTTTATATTTATATTATATCATTTGAGTCATATTACAAACTACCTAAACCCCAAATATACCTTGTCTCAATTAATTATTGGGCCGAAAAGAATGATTTGAAGGACACCCTAGCCATGTGGTTGTATTCTAGAAACTAAGTCTTTTCAGACTTTAGTAAAAACACTCCTATTAGCCAATTTAAACATCAGATAAGGATGATAATGACAATGTTAAATAGATTTTGTATAAATGCCACCATTGCATATGTAGACCCAATATGGGTACCAATTTTTTATTTTATGGTTGAAAAGACAATTGTTCACTCTCTAGGTGAAATAATAAACATCTCATTAAGTAGGTACATTTTTAGAATTAGGAAAAATAAGAAGACCCAATTTTTCATGATGTCATATCTCTTAGATGATCTTTGTACAAAAACCTAAATCCAAAACCAAAGGGAATGATCACCCATTGGAACCCAAATGGTCTCAAAATATTACTCAAAGATTCACATTTACAAATATATAGATCACATTAAATTTATATATGGTTGCATCTACAGTGCTTTTAAGTGAAGTTATAACTAGTACTCTAATGTTGAGAGTTATCCCACTAATTAAGAAATATATTGAATTTATGGGGGATATATATTTATATCTATACCATATGATCATAAGAATTAAAGGGACAGATAATTCTCCCCTCAGGCTACCAGTTCATGTCCCTGACAAACTAGCAAAGCAAGAGGTGTCATACCAACTATATCATTGTATAGATGGTATCTACAAGACTAAAAGAAATATACTACTTCACAACTTAACCGTAAAAATTGAAAATACCATATTCATGTAGTGGGATAATATAGAAGCTACATCAAAACATAGGACTTATTTCAATCTACAAATTGATGAGCTTAAACAATGGGATCCTTATGAGAATGTTAAGGAACATCTAAAAAACAAAGGAATGCTAAATGTAGCCTATGATCATGAGCTCAGTGTCTTTGACCCAATTTATACCAAGGAATCATCCTACTTATAAGTGACTAAGAGATTGAAGTAACACAACCTAAATCCTAAGTGAAGATTAGAATGAAATTAAAAAAATGGATGAAATATGGCAATTATGAGCTAGACAGTATCATCTTAGTGGTGGCGAATCCTCTAAACCCATACCAGTTAATGCGTAAATATGAGTTCAAGTGGAACACAAGCCTAAGGAGAGACTGAAGTTAGGTGATATAGATTTTATTTCATCAATTCATGAATTCCCCAAGGCAATAAAAATGGAAAGACATTAAGAAGAGATCCATATGATAGCCATAGACCCTCAAGGGTCTATTGATGATGTTTTGAAAATGTTTTCTATGACTTACATAGACTCAAATGAGGAAAAGAGGACAAGTGTTAGGGAAGTTGAGGATGACAAAGGAAAGTCTTTAGACTTAGTATTTATTGGCACCCCCAAGAGGAAAGAAGAGATTGAACTATCCATTATTCCCAAAGTAAAAAGATCCAAAATGACTTTCAATACTCCTCTGAGTAAAGTCAATCTATTCATTGAGGAGAAATTGTTATTTGGGCCACTAATCCCATAATGGTTTCTTATATGAACCTAGACTGGAAATGATACCTACAATACATAATATATGGGCCTTGGTCATGATCATCAATATTCCTATACAACCAAAAATTAAGCCATAGATAGTTGTATTTCAAGAAGAGGAAGTTAGGAGAATGGCTACCCCAGATCAATCATCATTTACATCACAAATGGAGGTCCCACCTCTTCAAGTGACTTAATCTTCATTTGGGGTTAAGTTTAACCCAAAGACTATTGGTTTGATAAGGGTCATTGAGAAAAACATCATCTAGGGTCATGAAGAAATAACCTATCAAAATGTACAACCTTTGACTAGTTTGACATAAGTAAGAGGACAAAAACATGGATAAGACCTAATTTTTGAAGAAGATGTCGTAGAGGTGGCCAAATAATAGATAGAATAATTGAAGGCTACCATTAAGTGCTTAAAGAAATAAAGTAAGAAATTATAGGATAATTCTATCCTATCTATCCTATAGGCTATGATTGATATATTTGAAGTTGTTCTATTTGATATGTTCAATGACTTAAAATTAATAAAGTCTAGGCAAGGTGTGGTGAACCAACATAATACTATGGCTATGAGTCTAGTTCACCAATGGTAGACCTCAAGCACCAAAGTAAAAGATATGATCAATATTTTTACAAAAGATCAAATCCCTGATTTCAAAATAATCAACTTAGCTCATTTGAATACGACCATGGCAGTATTGGTGGACAAGATCAAAGGCTTAAGTAAATGGTTCAAGAGCCTAGAAAATCTTTCTGAGGATGACAAGAAGTTGTAAAATATGATGGAGCATATATTGAGGAGAATAATCAAATATACCAATACACATAACCCAATTGGTATAATAAATGATGATGAATTCAATCATGAGTAACCCAAGTCCTACATGAAGTGAAAAAGTAGAGCTAAGGAAATATAGGAGCTGACAACATAGAGATCATGGACATGATCTTTACTATAGAAGAAAATATTGTATAGACTAGGAGTATCAAAGAAACTTTATGAAGGGATGATAAAGACCTCAAGAGTATGGAATATCAAGAGAATGAACTCTTCATGGAGCCTATTCTCAATTTGAAACTAATTGATGATCAACATGAAAGGGAAATGAAGATCCTTCAACAAAAACAAGGGACTACTCTAGTAGCAAAAGGGCCTAAAATTTGAATTATTAGACTTAAGTATATTATTTTATAGCTTGATATGTACATTTTTTGAAAATATAATATTCTTTTTGTAAAGGCATGTACAACTTGTAAAGCACATCGCCTATAAGTCAGTCTATTAAGAAATGTCAAAATTATAAAACTTTGAAAAATATAGTTGTCCTTAAATATCATTGGACATGACTAACCAATATACTCCCTTCATATTCTATATAATGGGTATTTTAAATTATAATAGGGAGGGAGTTTTGAGAAAGAAAACTTTTTGCTAATTTTGGAGCAATTAATGCAAGTAGATAATTCTAAAAAGATTATCTCATTTGTTTGTGTGAATTGTTATCATGGATTTTCTCTCACTTGTCTGGTTTAAATTTCAGATTTGAATGGTTCTTATGAATTCTAAATGTGTAATTTTCAAATGTAGTGTTGTTAATCTATACTAGTGTTAGATTGACTGAAAGTTCTAAAGTCTAGTTAATTCTTTTTTCTCTTCTTCAATATGTGCTTATGTTATTTGCTTGTAGGGGTAAGTCTTTAAAGTGGATCTAGTTCTTATTTGCCTTCTTTCACTTTCCTAAGATCTTTTCCTGATGTGTGATTTGATTTGAGCTTAAGTTGTTTCATTTTATACATTGGTTTCAATTGTACATTTGGATGATTCTTAAACTTTATCATTATGTCTAGAATGCAGATCAGTAACATCAATATGTTCCTTCTTTGTCCTACCTTTCTTTTTACTTATTTTTTGACTAGTTAACTTTAGATTAGTATTAGATTTAGATTCTTTGAGTACAATTAACTTCAATTAGTCAAGATTAATTTCATTTTTACATATTATCTATTAGGCTGTGGTTGCTCCCAATGACCAAACATTATAAATTTGTGAAATAGTTTATTTTTTCTACCATTATTCCACCAAAGATATCAAGAATATCACAACATGAAACTCATGCATTGGGTTCTTTGGATCTATAAATGAGTATTTTTTCTTAAACACTCAAGACCACCTAAGATACACTTTTAGGCATCATTAGGGAATACATTTTGTTGGTGCTAGAAGAAGGGCCTTAGTTAGATCTTTGTAAATTTGTCACATAGTTATTGATTTTGGTGATTTTTTTTTTAAATATCAATGAAATATTTGCATATTTGTATCATTATTAGATGATTTGTGTAAAAATAATTGATATTCATGGTTTCAAATCAATACTTAGGCTCATTTAGTTAAAGATAGGTATTCCTTAAATATTCATGGTAGATATTTACAAAGTTATCTTAATCTTTGTAAATCTTCCTCATTTGAAATTAGTGACAGAAAATTTGTTCAAAGACTAATTCATTCTTTGAAAATTTAGGTTTATTTAAACTTATATATGTAAAAATCATTAATCTTTTCAAGTTTAGATATATCTTTGAGTTTATTCAGTCAAAGATAGTTTTCCTTTGAAGAGATTTATACAAATTTGTGAAAAGTTTGGTTAACTTAGAAATCTTGAATGTGAAAACCTACTCATAAGTAAGAATTAGACTATTACTTTTATGAATTGAGATAAATGACATTCATATTTTCAAAGATAAGGTTTCTAAGTGATATTTTGATAAGACTTAAGGATTACAAGATGGAGCTACCAAGGATTAGGACTAGGTCATGGTCAGAATCAAGATTACTTATCCCTTCATTAGAAGTTCATAGGAAAGCAACAATAGACAAAGGTAAGAAAAGGGTTTCTAAATCTAAACCTACTTCACCTATTGAAAGTGATCTTATGTTCAATGTTTATCAAGGTATGGCTTGTTTAGGTGGATCTTCCATCAATGTACCTAGTTAATTACATGATCTACCTAGGAATCTTGAAAAATATTTACCATCTTTCAATCCTAATGGTGTTGTCACAACTAAAGAGCATATTAAGTCTTCCAAAGATGCTTTAATATTATTAAATGTAGTTCATGAAGATGTAACATGCAAATTGTTTCCATTTACTTTAAAAAAATTTATAGATGAGTGATTTCTCAATGTTCTTAAGAATTATATCACCACTTGAAATGATTTTAACAGGATCTTTATTGATCAATTTGAAAAAATCATTAGTCCTTGCATTATTTACCAACAAATCAAAAGTGTTAAAAGAGATTTTAGTGAGACCATTAGAGCCTTTAACACTAGATTAAAGAATATGTTTACTATAACCATAGCTCCTTATAGACTTGATGAATCCTTATATTTATAAATTTTCAAGGATGATTTGGACCCCATGATTTTTGTGTTTCTTAAAAGGTTTATTAGAATTATAAACACATTGGCCTTAGCCTATGCTAAAGCTATAATAATCAATGATCAAATGTAGCCCCAAGGTCAGATTGCATATGCCATCCCCAATGTTCATCCTAATTTTCTTGTACTAAATGTCATTCTTAATGCCAATCATAATGTGTCTTCCCTAAATCAGGCATTGGTCTTGAACCAATTTCCCTTAAGCCATGCTCATCTTGTCAAAAACCTAGGATTCTTGAATATTAATGCTACAAATGGATTTCATCCATAGGAAGAAATAACTTTGATGACAAAAACTAGTAATAGTAATCAAGTTCACAACTGAGAGGCACCAAAGAATGAGAATAAATCCATACTCAAAATGGTTCAAAAGTTGAACCCTGACTTCTTTAAATTATATAAGCAAGTAGTGAATACTATGGAAAACCCCAATAGAAATTATTCATATAAAAGGTTTAATAGACCTAACACCAAATTTCACAATGGTAAAAATACCAATAACAGCAATAATGAGTCATCACCAATCAATAATAAGTATGAAATTGATATTTGTGATGTTGTTCTAATTGAATATTGTAGGATTCACAATACTTCAAAGCATGGTGAGTTAGATTGTGTTGAACTCTAAAATGATTTTAAATTATTTGAAGATGATATAAATAAATTTGAAAATGAACTTAACAAAGATAATTTTGTAGGTACATTTAGATCTTCGAAGTCATTCCAATAAGTTGATATAACCCTGATGGTTGAAACTTTTGAATTTATATTTCAAGAGGAGAATTAGCTTGAAGATAACCTTAAAGAGGTGTATGCTATTCATCATTATTTGAATAATATCTACCTTTTGAGGAATAGGGAGTAGAAGTAAACTTTGACCACTTAAACTTCATGAAATAATTTTTATACTCATGATACTAAAACTAATAATAATATAGAGAGTCCAAAGGGAAGTACCTCTAAACACAAGTTTCATTCATCTATTACTTCTACTAGGGGTGGGTAAAATATATTTGAGCACAAGAAAAGGATTAAGGCTAACATCACATTGCATGAGCTAACTTAAATAATTAATAAAATATATTTTTTACTTGAATCTTTATCTAATAAGCCTAGTAAGTCACCCAAGGCTATAAATGTTAATGTTGCTATGTATAATAAAAAGGAATATGTTCCACCTTTCTTAATTACAGTCAAAAATTTTGGTAAGAATTTTCTAAATTGTTTCTTAGAATAAGGTACATTTGATAAAATCCTACCTAAAGGTATTTGTGATAAAATAGGTTTGACTTCAATTAAATTTGACAGGGTTTTTACTCAATTAGATAAATCCAAGGTCAAATTAATTAGAGAATTATTAAATGTTCGCATGTAGCTTGTAGCTAAGCCAAGGATACAATAATTTATAGACATCCAATTGGTGGGTATTCCTAATTCTTATGGAATGTCATTGCACAAAGATTGGACTAGATCCTTAAATGGTTACATGTTCATTGACTGTTCACACATGTAGCTTCCATGGAAGGAAGTTCCCAATCATATTAAAATTGAAAGAGAACCCAAGACAAAATATATGATCATTGAGTAAAATATTGTAAATGAAAGGGTTAATATGGTGAATTCAGTGTTTAGATTTTATAGTCTTGACACTTTTAAGGTATGTGACTATAAAGATACTCTTGTTATGCTTGGAATATGGAAATTATTTTTTGATGGTGCAAGAAGTAAGTTTAGATCTGTAGTAGGGATTGTTTTGATTAATCCCATTAGGAAATAATTTAGTACTTTTTAAAAACTTAATTTCTCATACAATAATAACTTGGTAGAGTATGAGACTCTAATCCTAGGAATATAATTTTCCATCAAGCATAAATTCAAAAAATTACTAGTGTATGGTGACTCAAAACTAGTAGTTAATCAAGTTAGAAGTAAATAATAGTGATAATTACCTTACCTTAAGAAATTAAAGTTTATATTTTTAGACTTGATAGAGTATTTTGATGATTTTTACATTATCTCAATTCTTAGGGAAGAGAACAAACTTGTTGATGAGCTAGCCTAAACAATAACTAATCTTATTCCCAACCAAGATGCTAAACTAGGAAACCTTATTGTTGAATTGATTACTTATCCCTCAATTCTTGATAATGTTAACCATTTAAAAGTATTCAATGATGACCAATAAATTTTATCATTCATGAATATTTTAGGAATATTTGAGGCTCACATCATTGACGAAGCTAATGAAAATGCTCTTGATAAAGACAATATTAATGACAAAATTATGAAACTAAGTGACAATAAAATTCCCAAGGGCTTGATTTCCATAGAAATATTATTTGATAAAGATAAAGTAACTAAAAATATCAAACTTTTGAAGGTATATGGGAAATGGTATAAAGTATTTGACTTAGGAATAAAAGGTTAACCCCAGCTAGTCAATATTGGTACAACTTGCACTAATGATGATTTGAGAAAAGCCAAAGAGTTGTTGTACAAATATAAATATATTATAGCCTAGTATTATGAGGACTTAAAGATATTTGATCCTAGATTCATTACTCAAAGGAAGCCTACAAGCCTTTTAGGAAAAAATAAAGACATGTCAACCCTATGCTTGAACCCCTTATATATAAAGAGGTCAAGAAGTTGTTGGACGCAATGATAACTTTTCCTATTAAACACTCCACTTGAGTGGCTAACATAACCAATCAAGAAGAATAATGGGGAAATCAGATTGGGTGTGGACGTAAAAAATATGAATAGAGCATCTAAAAGGGATAACTATCCTTGACCTTCACTTGACCAAGTTATTCAAATTATGAGTGGTTTAGCCATGATGTCTTTTCTTGATGGGTTTTTAGGATATAACCAAGTGATTGTGAAAAAGGAAGACAAATTAAAGACCACATTTATGATTAAGTGGGTTGATTTGTTATTTTTGGGAATAATGGAGTTTTATTTCTTGTTTAATAAATGGTTCTGAGTAGGAAAAATTAGTAAATAATATTCCTAGTTAAAGCTACTGATTTGTGAAATTAAATTATAATTAAACCTTTTCTAGAATATTTTGACTAAGATAGGGTCTATAAATTTATGTGCAAGACTAGGACACTATCACAAATATGGTCTTGGACTTCATTTTCTTATTAGATATGATCACTAGAACTAGACACCCTAGGTTTTGATGTTGTAGTCCTTCGTTGGCACTATTATCTTAAATATTTGAGATTTATAGGTTTTATTTACCTACTTAGTGTGAACTTGTGTACCAATTTTTAGGTCCCTATTGTTAATAGAGCTCTTTGTAAAGTTGATTCTTCATGTACTTGTATTTTTGATGCAAGTGAAAGAAACTTTGGAAAATGGGGAAAGGGGTTAGTGTGTGTAAGATGCATTGGACGTGATTCACACCCTCTGTGTGGGCATGATGCCTAAATACCAATACTATAAGAAGGGATCAAGCCATATGTAGTTCTCCCTTTAAGAGTGCTTGGTGAAATAGTGGATGAAATGCAATAAATGTTCAAAATAGGTATGCTTGAGATGACTAGGGATTGGTGTAAGGACTTGAATTGGATTGAAAGTATATAGGTTGGTTGTATGTAAAGAATAGGTAAGATTACTTATGTGGTCTTGCTTATATTCTTGCTTTCTTGAATGATATTTGTAAACCCTTTCCAAATGACCTATGAATGGGATTTTATAGGGATCTATTGGTAATGGGTTAGATGAAATCAAACTAATCAAACATAATGAATAAGAATAATTAGGAAAATATGGTAATCTATGCTCAAATTATGACTGGATAGGAGCACTAAAAAGGGGATACCCTAGGGTGCATCACTATAGTCCAAATTTGGCACTATTATCATTATTAGATGAGACCTAGGGGGATGGATTGGCCATGAATATAGGGTCTTGGATCAGTTGGGGTCAAGTTTGGAAGGCCATAGATGATTGGGAATCAGTGAAAACAAGCCTGAGAGGTTTACAAAGCAAATAAGAGGGACCTAAGGATTGGGTGAAATTAGCCATGCTCAAGTTACCAATTTTTGAGTTTTATATGATTACATTCCCCCCTTTTATTCTAGTGATGAAACAAAGAAAAATATTAGAATAAAGGAAAATGGAAAGCATACCTAAACTTACTTACAAAGGTCAAGCCCTTAAATCTTGTGATGATGAGTAATGTTGGATATTTCATAAAAAGCACATTCTATAAGTGTGACTCTATGAAAGGAAAATAAAGAGTAGATTATTTCTTATTCTATGCAATAAAAAACAAGAACATACAAAGCTAGATAAGAGAGGAGAAAGGAAAAGAATGAATACACCTCAATAGGTATGCAAACCAATATAAAACTTGTTGTGATACTGAGTAATGTTAGAATTAATAGATGATATTGTACCAAAATTTATATCACAAATGAATTTGTGTGCTCAATTCCATAGAAACTAGCTCAAGAATGTAAAATCTGGCCCTTTGGCTCCATTGTTGCCTATTGAGTGAAGCTAGATGAGATAATTAGTATTTAGACTATGTGTTTATTCACTATAAATAGGTAGCTCAAAAATATAAAGGTTGGCCCTTTGGATCAATCATTTCCCACTAAGTGAAATTACATGATCATGTGTGTGCTAATCAATGTTTGGATTATGTCTCTAATCCCTATAAATAGGTGGCTTAAGAATACAAAGGTTGGTCTTTTAGCTCCATCATTGATCCATGAAGTGAAGCTATAAACTAATACCAATATGAATAAGTATTCCATATGAGATGTATTTTTAATCCCTTGAATTCTCTATAAATTTTACAATGTGTTGTGGATAGTTAAATGTGTACTAGAAATTAGGCCAATGTTGGCCAACTCAAAAAAGATGGAGATTAGGCTTGTATGAAAGCCACTCTAAAACTAAAAATTTGGCTTATATGAAAGCCACTTAGGTACATAAAAATTTGGAGGTTAGGATTGTATGAAATACACTTCAAAATGATGCCAACCACTTGTAAATGGAATAAGGTATGTGACTATTGATAATGCCTAGGTAATGTTAAAAATTGAAAAAAAAAAGCAAAAGTGTCGTCTAATCTACCCACAATCACTGGTGTCTAAAACATGGATTCTAATATAAAATTTATACCAATTTTCATATCTATACATGGAAGTGAAAACCAATCATACCATACATGATACCCCTTATGTCTTGATTTTTTAACAAAACTATACTAAAAAATGATGATCTAAATTACTCTGATTATGCAAAACTGTAATTGAACCTACCTTTTTGCCTATTTCTAGAAAACCTAGTTTTTATATTGTTTAGATAAGAGTGATAGAAATGGACACCCTAATATTCAGTGTTATATTCTAGCCTTGGCACTATTGTTTTGGGATAAAACTGATCACTATTCTAAAATCTTGACTATCTACCTAGTCTGTTCTGAGTGGTTTAATGACTAGTTACTATTTTGGTTATTCTAAAACTAAATTTTTCCAAAAATTAGGAGACATAATATCTATATCAAAACCCCTATATTTTGTCCCCTCTTTTGAGGGTAGGAATAGGTACCCTACAATTACTTCCCTTAAAATAAGAAGCCTTACAAGTGTGTTAAGTTAGAAATATGCATGATATAGCAATGATGCTTGATAAGATATCTCAAGATATATCATAGTTTGATTTGAGAGATTATTAGATCAATACGGATATGCCTAGATAGATGTAATAATGTAATAACATATGTAATGTTATTTAATTGAATTGAAACTAGAAAGTTTAGTTGTTATTTAGAGGGATGGAGCATGATGTCCATCATGTCATCCAAGAGAATAGGAAAATTCATGATATAGTTCATGGAATTGCAATAATAAAGAATAAATCAAGAAATAATCACATAAATCAAGAAGCAAGAAGTCGAAAAGGGTGGCCAAGGGGCTACACAAATAAGGGACATTGGCATATTTCACTCAAACTAGAAAATAATCATACAAGTCATGTTCAAATGCCATATACACATACAAATGAAACAAGAAATGTTGGAAAAAGGACTACAAGATCATATAATAGTACAACCAAAGTACATTAGAAAATATCCTAAGGTACACATATGAATAAAAGTAAAGGACATTGCCAAATGTCCTAAGGTACATACAAGAGACAAGCAAGAACCATAAATACAATCCAATAAGCTATGCTAAGCAAGAAGATAAAGCATGTAGTAAATGGAAAGATAGAATCACATCTAACTAATAAAATCAAGAGTGAAATTATGCAAGACATGTTTAATACAAGACTACATATATACTAAGAGATACACAGGTGCTAAAATACTAGTGAAATGTCAATATAGTAATCTGTGTAATATAGTAAGTAATGTACATCAGAATGATAAATTAGAGTGTGTAGTGTAGGAATGACATGACCTAGATGATGTAGTCATGTAGAAGGTACCCATAGTAGGTATTTATATCAAATTGTGTCTTGATTGTAGAGGTAGGATGTCCCCTCAATAGGTAGAGTGAAGCAATCAAGTAGTTGGATGTCAATGCACGCACTCAAATAAGATCAAATGAAGTATGGTAATCTAGATAAATTGACATACAATAGCATGAAATAACAAATTTAAGTCCTAACATGATATTATAAATGTAAAACATGGATGATGCATATAATTTAAATGTTTTTTGGTGTTTTTTTATATTTGAATATTTTCAAATTTTTGAAATGTTGTATTATTTTTATATTTTTAGAATATTTGAACTATGTATAATCAAGTAAAAGATATTATGTACAAGAAAATTTATAATATCATGTCAAACTCCCTATCATGGTGTCCTATATCAAGGATTGGAATCATGAATGATCGTGAAGCATGATGGAAATGTTGATACTATGGATCTAAAAGTTGTACATATTATAAATGTTTTGAAATATCTGAAGTGGAAACTAATTGAGGTATCCACTTGTAGCTATTAAAAGTGGATGCAACTTTAGGGATCTTAGTGGCTCATTTATAAGTAGGAGAAGCTCTCTGAACATGTGCTCTATGTGTAGATGCATGAGATCTTAATGAAACTACTCTAAGTGTGAATACTATACTTGGAATCTATCAATAATATTAAAGTTGTGGAGGTGTGTGAACCCTATTTAATAATTATGGATGCCTCAACTATGTCTAAATTATAATTGGAAGAGGAAATGAAACTAGAATAGAATTTAAAACTAGTGGTAAAAATGAAATTGGTGACTCCAAACTAGCAGATGGCTTTGAAGTGGGGAGTGGTAATTCATGTGGAAATACACCTACTATAACAACCTAATTAGCATGAATACACACCATATATATATGAACTATGGAAGGTACTAATCTAAGTTTTTAATCCATGGTCAACCAAGTACCATATCAAAAACTCCTATTCTAGGAACTATAGTGAACGGTGTGACCACATGTGTAGGACCAACCTATAGTGGAAGTATTATCTTGCCCAATAAACTCTATATATAGCAAAGGAAATGATTGATAACTATGTCTATCAGAGTGATATCCTAATTTGAATAACCGAGATGATGTAGTAGTGTCAAGGTGCACATGTTAAGACTAGAACCATTGTCAATAAGCATGCTACAAATAGGTTGATTATGAATGTGATTTTTGATAAAAGAGTGCATGACAATCTAAATCATCCTTGATGATATCCTACTATGAGGTGATATAAGGTCTAGGTATAACTCTATAATATTATACACTGATCATGTTACTTAAAGGATGTAACTCAATTGAACGTACCTTGTATGTATCTGGTGGTGGATGTGCATGATATACATGATGAACCCCTAATATGTCCCTTGTATCTTATTTTGAATGTTGTAGAAATGGATTTGATAATATTTTCAATGCTTTATCTTATGTTTGATTTACCAATAGAAGCTCAACTAATGTTCCAAGATCAATAGCATTTGAATATATTAGTTCTTGTATCTTGTGCTTTAAACTGATGCATCTATTTTTCATATGGCCTAATGCCCTATGGTAGTCACAAAATACCTTCTGATCATATCAATTTGCAAGAGGATTTATTATATCAACTTCCTGAATAGGAGGGAGAGATATGATATTACAATCTAAAAGTTATCGTAAAACCTTAGTTGTAGAAATTAGAAGATGTGAAAAATTACATCAAGGGGGTGCAAACAAAACTATTCACTGAGGAGGCTCTACAGATGCATTAATTTTAGGTTGATTCTACCCTTTAGTATCTTTGAACTTGACCTTATATGTGACATTTCTATTTCTCTTATTAGTTGTGTCTAATGTATTATTGTACTTTAGTTTTCCCATTGAAATTAGTTTGACTCTCTTTCCTTTGATGTTGGACATAATTTAGTAAAGAAAGATAATATTTTGAACATGATTGATTCATGAAGTGATGGTAGAAGAATTTATTTATAAATTTCCTATAACTCTTGATCTACTATGGGGATAGTCATCTTATCCAAGATGGTATTATGTCAAATAACATAGTCTATGAGATTCTCATTTGGTTGTTTTTTTTGAGCAATTTGAGCATATGAAACTTTATCACCAATGTTGATGTTGAAGTGTGCTAGGAACATATCATCTAAAGGATTTAATGCATTGACTAACTGACTGGGTATACCATAGAACTATTGTAAAGCATAATCTTTTAGACTGCATGAAAATAACCTAGTAAGTAGCCAGTCATTTGGTACATAATCCAAGCATGCTACATAAAAAGATCTCAAATGTGTCTCTAGATCACCCTTGCCATCATATAGAGCAAGCTTAGGTTAAAGAAAACCTTGTACTAAGGTTGTAGAGGCAATGTGATGTGCCAATGGTGTATGTAGAAGAGATAAAAAATCTAAAGCCAGTGTACATCTAGTGGCACCTTGCTCAAGATGTATCACCTTGGATTGAAAAGATATTATCTCTTTCATAAGGGTTGCCACATTAGGAGATAGGGATGTACTAGATGTAACTAGTGTCATAGAGGTAGGTTGGGATACTATAAGGGGTTGTTGACACATAGTTGCCCTCGTAGTATCATTTGTAATTGGTTTCTCTATGGTTTGAGAAGATTGACCATTGTTCAATTTTTTTTATTCCTCTAGTAGAATTATAAGTATGTCATCTTGTATATCTGGATGCTTGGTTAAATGTTCTTAAAGTTATCTTTTATCAGTTTCATCAAAACAAGTATATTGGGCCATTGTTAAAGTAGGAAAAAAATTTAAAATGTGTTTGAATGTTTTACAATAAGTTGTAATAGACAAAGTGCTAGAAAGGGAAAGTACTAAATATAGAAAGTACAAATTCCTAAAAATAGTAAATTGGAAATTACACAAAAATGATATGTAACACACAAACATGTAAGGTGATACCTTAAGAATCAAAATTGGAGCTAGTACATGCAACTAGGGATTTTTCAAAAATATTTTTGCAAAATACTATGAATTTTTTAAATTGAAAATGAATTTCTGAGTTAAAAATTTAAGAAAAAGTTTATAAATTTATGGGAAAGTGATTGATTTAATGGGGCCTATTAGATGCAACTATTGTTTTGAGAAAAATAAATTTTTGAAAATTATAGTGAATTTTTGAAATTTGAAGTGATTTTTTTATTTTAATATGCAACTAAAAATTTTAAAAAATTATTGGAAAATTACTAGGAGCTATTTGGTACAACTAGGGTTTGAAATAAATTTATTTTAAAATTTAATAATTTTTTTTAAAATTTGAGATAAATTTCTAATTTATATGTGCAATTAAAAATTAGGAAATTATTAGATTAATGTTGGAAAATTATTGGGACCTAGTGTATGCAACTAGGGTTTAAAATAAATTTATTTTAAAATTTACTACAAAATTTTAAAATTTTAAATGAATTTATGATTTTAATATTCAATAAAAAATTAGAAATTAATGGTAAAAATCAACTAAAAATTTACCCTAGGGTTTCTAGGGTTTTTATACAAAATTTGAATTAAGTCAGGTTCACCAAATGATTTGTTATTTTTGGGAATAATGGAGTTTTATTTATTATTTTATAAATGGGTATGAGTAGGAGAATTTAGTAGATAATATTCCTAATTAATGATACTAACTTTTGAAATTAAATTGTGATTAGACCTTTTTTTAAAATAGTAGTGGGAGAGAAAATCAAACTTAGACTATTCTACACTATTCTAACTGAGATAGGGTCTAGAAATTTGTGTGCAAGATTAGGACACTATCACAAACAAAATCCTATAGATTTTTTTCTAATTGGATAAGAACATAAAAATTGGAAATTCTAGGCTTTGATGCTATAGCCTTTCTCTAGCATTGTTGTCTTGAGGATTTAAACTTTTTGTGTTTTGTTTACCTAGTTAATGTGAGCCTATGTACCAATTTTTAGGTCCTCACTATCAACAAAGCCCCCTATAAAGCTAATTCTTAATGTACTTGTATCTTATATAAAATTAAAATAAACTTTGGAAAATGGGGAAAAGGAATAATTGTGTGTAAGATGTACTCAACATGCTTCACACCCTATGTGTGGCTACACTGCCTACATACAAATACTCTGAGGAGGGATCAAGCCATATGTAGTTCTACCTTAAAGAGTGTTTCATACAATAGTGAATAAAAGGAAAGAAAGGCTAAAATTGGGTATGCCGGAGATGACTAAAGACTCATGTAAGGACTTAAATTAGCTTCAAAGTGTATAGGCTACCTATATGTAGAGAACAGGGAAAATTGATTGAGTGGTCTTGCTTGTATTCTTATTTTCTTGAATGATATTTACCAACCCTTTCTAAATGATCTTTGAATGGAATTTTATAAGGATGTATTGGTTATGGCTTAGATGAAACTAGACTAGGTTGACATAAGGAACAAGAAGAATTGGGAAAAAATGGTAATCTCAGCTAGAATTATGACTAGATAGGAGTGTTGAAAAGGGGACACCCTAGGGTCTAGTGCTTTAGTACAAATTTGGTGTTATTATTCTGAATAGATGAGACTTAGGGGATGGATTGGTCATGAAGAGAGGGTCCTGGATTAGCTGGGGTCAAGTTTGGAAGGTCACAGATGACTAGGAATCAATGACAACAAGATGGATATGGTTTAGAGGGCAATCAAGAGGGACCTAAGGATTGGGTGTCATTATCCATTCTCAAGTTACCAATTTTTTGAATTTTATATGACTACATGGGGCATGTTTCCCAATAAAAATATGTCATTTGGACTAATAAATGAAGGTTTCATTTTCTAGAGCTATAGATCACACTTTCTAGGGGATGATAGGTAAGTGCATTATCATTTATATGGATGGCCTAACTATCTTTTGAAAAAATAGGGAGGACCATAGTATGCACTTGCAACAAGTATTTGAAAGGTGTATAAGGTATGGAATTTATCTCAATCCTAAGAAAAGAATTTTTTATTTTACTAAGATAAAATTGTTATGGCATGTTATAACTAAAGAAGGGATTTATATAGACCTTGATAGAGTAAATTCTATACCAAGATAGAACAATCTAATAGTAGAAAAGAATTAAAATATTTCTTTGGGAAAATCAACTTTGTAATAAAGTTTATTTATAGTCTTGCGAAAATTGTGAGACCATTAAATGGCATGTTGAAGTATGTCAAGATCACATGGAATGAAGAAACTAGAAAAGCCTTCAAGGATGTAAAAGAAGTAATAATGTAGGCACCAATATTGATAAGCCCTAATGTTTTTAAGGATTTATATCTTCATTATTTTTCTTCTAACAATAAAATTTTAGCTATCCTAACTATAAAAATATATGGATGTGATTATATTGTTACTTTCATGAGTACCAATTTTTAAAATTACATGTTAAACTATTCCCTAATTGACAAGAAGGCATGTGCTTTACTCAATGTAGTGTAGAAATTTAGGCATAATATTCTTATAAATAAGGTACATGTAATACTATCATATCCTACCACTAAAATTATGCTTAACCAATGTGAATTATTTGAAATAAGAGTTAAATGGATGTTTTTACTTCAATAATATGATCTGGAAAGTAAGACTACCAAAATGGTAAGGTGCCAAGGATTAATTTAGTTAATTGTTAACACAAATCCCAAGTTAAGTGTTATGTAGGTGGAAAAATTGAGTTTTCAACCCAATGATTGGTATGATTAAATTATCCATATTATAATCAATGGATCTTGTCATGTAGGTTTAAATAGGTAGTAAAGGAGAGCTCTAAGACTCAAGGTAACACATTTCTTTATCAAAGATGGAGTATTTTTTAGGAAGAATTAAGAAATAATATAATTGAGATGTACTTCTAAGGAAGAATCATTAGAGATTCTGAGTACTTTACATGAAAATATGAGAAGTGGATACCCATCTAAAAGGACAATAACAAATAAGATCCCTACGTCTATTTATTATTGGCCAACAATATCCAAAGATGCTTGCAAGCAATTGAGAGAGTGTCATGAGTGTTAAATTTTAAATACTAAAGAACCCAAAGTGGCCATGCCATTTAATCTAGTGATGATCTATAAACCCTTTTCTCAATGGGGATTATATTTTTTGGGGGTCGTCAACCCTAATTTTTTAGATAGACATAAATATGTCCTCACTACTACTGACTACTGCATCAGATGGATAAAAGTAGTGGCAATCAAACAATGCAGGATATAAGATGTGATAAAGTTATTGGAAGATAACATATGTACTAGATTTGGAATACCAATATCTCTAGTTTTTTACAATGGTTCTTCATTTATATCCATTGATATTATTGAGTGGGTATATGATAATAACATTATTCTCAATTTTTCATTAAACCATTATCCTCAAGGTAATGGGGTCTCTAAATCAACTAATAAAAATATAATGAAGGATATTAGTAAGTCTATTGTTGACAAACCAAGGCCATGTCATAAGTTACTCAAATATGCCCTTTGGGTAGATAGAACCATAGTCAAACAATCTTTAAAGGCATCACCATTTTTGCTTGTATATGGATAAGAATCTATATTTCCCATCACTCTCAAGATATTAACATAAAAGTTTATGCTAAAGTACATGGAATAAGATTAGGATTTTTCAAGTTCTAGGTTGCTTGACATTATTCAAATGGTGGATGCAAGAGGAATATTTTAGCAATTTAAGTAGACATCAAACCATGGTGAAGAGATGGTTTGATAAATGTTCCAAAATTAAGGTGTTCAAATAAAGATACCTAATTATTATTTGGTAAAAAGTATCCAAACATAAGGGAAAGCATTGGAAATTCACTCCCTTGAGGATTAGTCCTTATTAGATTAATGAGATACTAGGAGTTAACACCTTTAATATCAAGGACTTATAATGAGTGAGTTCACATTGCCAACAAATGGGCAATATCTCAAGCACTAATTCTCTTTTGCTCCACCCTATGTCCACATGGACTAACCTATAAGACTAATGAGATTTAGTGTAGGTAGGCTTAGATTAATTTTCTTTTATATTCCTTGTTTGTACATAGTGCATGTAAATATTTATTTATTTATTTCTTGTTTGTTTATTGTGTGTTTCTCTCTTTATTTTGGTTCTTTGCTTTCAAAAAGTCTTTTCAAGACAACCCTCAAGCTCCAATACATGTAACTAATTAAAGGTCAAAAAATTGGGAATGCAAGTAGGACCCTTAAGTAATGGCTGATCATGGATTCTATAAATGTGATCTTGATGTTATAGTATTGAGAAATTGGTACGGACTAATATCTAGATTAATTGTTTCCTAAAATTTTAAACTATGTTTTGATCTTAGTATGATTCTAATGAGGGTTTTATATGTAGGAGGAAATATTGAATTATTAAGATAAAGTCATGTTAACAATTAAAAACATTAATTTCTTAGGACAAGGTTAATAATAAAGAATGATTGTTTGAAGATCAAACATTTGACAAAATCCCAAAACCTAGTTAATCTAGTTCCCAACCTTTATTGGAGGGTAAAATTGTTTGAAAAATATAAAAATAAGATATTTATTAAAAATTCAAAATATTTCTAAGCAAAGGTGATTCTAGTAATCTCCATCAGGGATATGGATACCTAGTTGGTAGTAGAGCAAGGCCTTGAGTGGAGCCAAAGGTATCTCTGTTGGGGCTATGGACACCTAGCTAGCAATAGAGCAATGCCCAAGCCTTACCTAAGCTAAAATATGATTCTTAATGAACATCTAAATATGGTACAACCTAATGTAATGATCAAGGTCATGAATTTAGAAGTTGTTCTCTAAATCTTGTGGCAATCAGTAAGTGGAATTAAAGCACACACACATCATGTCTATGTTTTGATGTTTGATTCTAATTATTTAGGTGTAAGACCTATTTTAATTATGGATTGATCTTAACAATGGTGCTTGATCATCTGGGATGATTTCTCTAGTTATTAGTTTAAACTAGAGTATATGAATTCTAACATATTGTTATGTTTGCCACAGAAGTCACCATTTGTTGAGGTCAACATACCCTCATTTATTAAAAAAAATAAGGATCCTTATTTCAAATTTTAAAAATTTGTGATTTAAATTAAAAATAAAACTTGACCTATGTTCTTTATTTGAATATCATCCACACCTGGTTCTGATTTAGCATAACTTACATGTCTACATTTGATCATTGTCTTATTTTGTCTAATGTTGCTAATGGTTGTTTCATGTGTTTTCAAGATACAGGTTTAATGGAGTCTTAAGTGTGTGAATAATGTTCAGGGTTTCATAGTTTAAATGATAAATTCACCCTTTATTAATATTTAGTCTTTAATGGTTTGATTGAATTAATGGGTAAATAATGTTAAAACATAGGGTTCCATATCTTCATATATGTTTTATCCTAAATTTTTATTTATATTTATTAGTATAATTAAAACCTTAGTCCAAAACTCTTATCCTAAGTTTTTTATGTTACCCAAACACACATTTGCTTTTTTTATTACCTGCAAGGATGGATCAATCATGTTTGACTTCATAGATCAAGATCCAATGGAGCATGTTAAGGAAAGCATCAAAGATTGAATGGTACAAGGAAAGGTCAAATTGTCAAATGTTCTAAAAAGGAACCTGTAAGCGCCAAGTGGCATGATCTTGATGGCTTATCCTAAATATTAAAGGTTCTCAAGCAAAATGATTATATCAATAATATCATAATCAAAGACATGAATTATTTCATGCAAGGTAGATCTAAAAACATGTAATAAAGTCAACAAGTCAAACATCATGTAGGAAGTAGAGTAATCGATCATGTTCAACCTCCTAGATTATGATTAATGGTGAAAGTTGAAGCATACATAAAATATCCAATGGTACGAGATGGAGAGGAATTTTTAATAAACCCATTATGAATATAGTATTCACACATGTCGTAATCATAGTGAACTAAATAGATAACTACCAATGGCATTTCATCTCTTGGATTAGATCCAATGGTGAGTGAAGTAGGGTATTTTCAATGAGCCCATACCCAATATGAGGATTCAATGTGGTGCAAAGGCATTAAGTGGTGGTATGTGTTTATAAGATGCTCATAGAACCCATAGAAATATCATGTGGAATGATCTAATATACCCATACTAAATATCAGTGGTTTGTGATAAGTCAAAGATAAAGGACTCGATAAAAGATCAATGGAGCATATTCAATTAAGCTCTAAGATTTCATGAGATGTTGAAATGTGTCCTAAAAGAAAAATAGTCACATTTTAAAATTAATGAATATAATGACATGATAGTGCCACATAAGTGAAACAAAATAGTTCAAAAGGTTTGGTAGATCTACAGACATAGAAGGTATAAATGAGAAATCCAAGCAAAATCTAAGGCATAAAACTCATAAGTTTAAACTGAATTGCCTCCATTGAATCTCTATAGGAACCTTCAAGAAATCCCTATGTGTAAAGAAGCCATGGTTTTTCCCTTTTTTCATTTTAATCAAACCAAGGAGAATTAAATAATCAATTATACAAAATGAATTCAATCAAGAGTTGAATTATAGTCCACTAGTGAGCAATTTGACAGAATTCATAGAAATGGTCGCTAAAAATAGTGTTTTAAATGAAGATGTGGAACTTTATTTAAAAATGAATTCTAAGGGAAGTACTTCCAAAGATATCTATTTTGATGCTTCTACCTTGAACATAGGAGATAGAAAATGGTCAAAACTATTATGGACAATAGAAAATTGACCAACCATCACCTAAGAAGAGGAGAAAATTCTCTCATCCAAGTGACTATATGATGATATAGTTGCAATTAAAATAACCAATATTCACTATGCATCAATAAAGCTTGAGGTACTCCATTTTATTGACATCCTTTGTCCTATTTTCAAACCAAAAAAGATAGATAAAGGCATGATAGCTAATGAGTTAAATCCTAGGAAAATTGATTATATTTTTTCTATAGCATTTGTGTCATGTCCCCTTTTTTAGTTGACATGTCCAGAGTTGATGGTTAGCCTATTATGCGACCCTCATAGGCTGATGGGATGGATAGAGGGTCTTGATGGAGTTGGGCTTGGCTTTTGTTCGGGCTCTTTCAGACATGAATTAAGGGAGATGTTAATATTTGATTGATTTAATCAAATATTAATTACTTGGTCTAATTTTAACTAATTATTAACTAGTTATTAATTATTTGGTCTAATTTTAAGACCCTAATTCTAATTTAAGAAGCCCTAAGTCTAATTTAAGAAAATCTACTTTTAGCAAGCACACCTTTGCTGGGTATAAGGGTTTCTCATGGGAGAGAGTTTGTATTATGATTGATTATTGATATTGATTCTTGTTAAGAAATTCTTCTGTGAAGACTGAGCCAAGGGTTCCAGGATTCCATTTGCATTGAAGAATGTCAACTCTTCATTGTGTGTGATTTAGACGTTATGAGAGATCAGCCGATCTATTGCCAAATTGAGAGATAACTTCATATAGAAGTTATCACAGGTGTTTACAAGTTTGAGAGATAACTTCACACAGAAGCTATCACAAGGGTTTACAGGTATTTCTTTATTTTGGGTTTTGATTCAAGAATTATCTAGATATAGATCTTTTGTATTAGCCCATAATTCTATAGATCAGGATCAAGCATATAGGGTGTGCTATATCGGCAGCTGTACAAAGTTCGTATAGATTCATGAAAATCTATATGCATCAACAGAAAGATCAGATACCAACATCGGTGGGCAGAGACCTATAGAGATTGACATCGGTCGACATATCACCGGCATTGGTAGGTTAACGACTCCAGTCGACCGATGACGGTAGTATAACCGACGTCGGCGACTGTGTTTTTTACACAGCAGGCTGAGACGTACTAGTTTTAGATTTATTTCCCAGTTCTTGCAAAATATTTAGGCTATTAAGGCCGTATTTTCAATATTCATTGTATACCTGACAGAGGTCCTCTATTGTAAGCATACGAGCAAATTAATAAGAGATTATAATGTGATTTATTTATCTATTTGAGGATAATTTTTAGAAATACAGATAAGCAATTCAGAGCTTTGTTTTGGTATCTAAAGGGATATTACAGTGGTATCAGAGCTTTTGACAAAAAAAAAGGAGCCCCTAAGTAAGGGACATTACAGTGGTATCAAAGCTTTTTGTTTAGAAAAGGAGCCCCTAAGAAAGGGACATCATAGTGGTATCAGAGCTTTTGACGGGAAAAAAAGAGCCCCTAAGTAAGGGACATCATAGTGGTATCAGAGCCAAATTCTTGCCATCTTATTGGGTAGATCAGAGTTGATGTCCTGCCATCTTGCTAGGTAGTTTGGTTATCAGTATGGCTTTAATAGGTATCAAAGATTTGGAAGAAAGAATGCACAATGCAAAGAAGAAGTTAGATAATCCATTTCAACAAGCAGATGACATTCTAAAAACTTTGGAGGAGTTAGAAACTTATTTAGGCAAGGTTGATTAGTCAAATTCTTATGATATGCAAACAACGTTATCTCCAGCATTTAATTCGTTGGTGAAGCCCTGATTATTGAGACATCATGATGAGGTGGTAAGACTTGCAACTCTCTCTTGCATTAGTGAAATCATGAGGATAATAGCTACCTTTAATTTTTATGATGATTAGATTATGAGAGAGGTACTTCATGCCATGGTAAAAATCTTCAAAAAGTTGGATGAGATTAGAGACCCTCATTTCTCAAAGAGGGCAAGATTACTTGAAATATTTGCAAGGTATGGATTTGAAAATATTATGATGTTATTAGGTTGTATTGGTGGCATTCATAGGATGTTTAACATATTTTGGAATATTTTAGATGAGTTTCATTCCAGTGATGTATTAACATCAATGCACTCTATCATGTTCACAATCTTGTTTGAGGAGGAGGATAAAATTTCTAAACTTTTGGTAGAAAATTTATGGTATGTCTGGACAAAAGAGAAAAATGTCTCACCTAGAGCTGGTATGTGGTTAAAGAGTTTAATTGATAGGCCTAAGGATTGTAGTACTTTCACTATGACATGCAGAAACTTGAATGATGAATTTGACAGACATGTTGATCCAATATAGGGAGACATTAACACATCTGCAGGTAATGATTTATCTACATTATCTTCACAGGTAGGAGCAGTTGAGGATGTTGTGGACGAGCTTTGTCTTAAGGTGAGTTTAGCTTAGGTTTTAGATAGTGAGGATGAGTCTGATGCTTGCATTCAAAGTGTGGAGGTATACTCAGAGGTTAGTACATTGAGTATTGGTGATGAGTATGTTTCTGTAGCTACTGATGAGGAGCATGTTGTTGAGGCTGACACATGAACAAGATTTGGGAGTACCTGATTCTGATGGGTTTGAGATACCAGTGGAGTTGAGTCTCCAAATTGATTCTTCTCACACATATGACAGTGTGGTACCGTTCGTTGTGCCATCTTTACAGAGGGATCAGTTATGGGATGGATTGGCACCATCTTTTGTAGATAGAATTAACAGTTGGAGTTTTCCATTCTACTTGGGTTATCATACTTTGAGGGTTTATTTCTCATGCATTCTTGACTATGGCAGTTGTACTTTTAGAGTTTGGTTGAGTTGCATTCTCTAGTTTGATTATGGGTTCCTCTTTGATCTAGTTTTGATGATATTGCAAGATCTTGCATTGATTTACAGGAGGGCAGAGCATAACTACATTTGGGATCTAGGTGGATCGAGTGGTTCATTATTCTGAGATTGCTTGGGGACAAGCAATTTCTGGAAGGGCAGATTGTCATGTCCCCTTTTTTGTCGACATTGACAGACTTGATGATTAGCCTATTATGCGACCTTCATAGGCTAATAGGATGGATAGAGGGTCATGATGGAGATTGGCTTGACTTCAATTTGTAGAATTCCTATAGTTGGCTTTCATTCAGGTTATTTCAGACACATTTGGCCTGAGCTCTTATTATTTAGGGATATTTGACATGCAGTAGAGCACCTTTATTTTGGTATGGTCATGTGCAGAATCACTCCCTGGTTCACCAGCTTTGAACGGTTTGAGGATCCAACATGTATTGAGGGAGATATTAATATTTGATTGATTTAATCAAATATTAATTATTTAGTCTAATTTTAATTAGAAACCCTAATTCTAATTTAAGAAAACCCTAATTAGGGCAAGCATATCTTTTTGAGGGTATAAGGGTTTCTCATGGAGGCCATTATTGATTATGCATTTGATTATTGATATTGATATTGAAAGAATTCTTCTATGAAGACTGAGCCAAGGGTTCCAGGATTCTATTACAGTAGAGAATGTCAACTCTTCATTGTGTGCAATTCAGAGGCTGTGAGATATCAGCTGATTTATTGCCAAATTGAGAGATAGCTTCAAACAGAAGTTATCACTGAGGTTTACAGATTTGAGAGGTAACTTCATATAGAAGTTGTCACAGAGCTTTCTAGGTATTTATTTATTTAGTTTTTGATTTAATAAATTATACAAATAGAGATATTCTATATTAGAGCCATTTATCTTCAGATTAGGGGTTGAAAACAGATAGGTTGTGCTTTATTGGTGGCTGTACAAAGTCCATACAGTTCCATATAAATCCAAGCAGATATCGACCTCGACAGATAGATATCCCCAGTGACCGACATTGGCAAACTAAATACTAACATTGACAGAGAAAGATGGATAGAGATTGATGTCGGTAGTATATCGACTGATGCCAGTGACTGTGTGTTTGACACAACAGGCTGAGATGCACAGATTTAGGGTATTTTTTAGATTGTTGGAAGTTAATCAGGGTTTTAAGACTGTATTTGAATATTCCTTTTTATGCATGACTGAGGACATCTATTGTAGCCATCTAGACAATAATAAGATTAGTGATTTTCCAGTTAAGAGATTTACTGTGATTTATTTATTTATTTGAAATTATCTTGCAAAATTGTATCTTTGTTCAGAGCTTTTGTGTTTCTATATTCCCTATTTGAAGGGAATATTACAGTGGTATCTAAGCTTTTGCTTAGAAAAAGGAGCCCCTAAGTAAGGGACATCATAGTGGTATCAGAGCTTTTTGTTCAGAAAAGGAGCCCTTAAGAAAGGGACATCACAGTGGTATCAGAGCTTTTGCTTAGAAAAAGGAGCCCCTAAGTAAGGGACATCACAGTGGTATTAGAGATATTTGTTTAGAAAAGGAGATCCTAAGAAAGGGACATCACAGAGGTATCAGAGCTTTTGACGAGAAAAAAGGAGCCCCTAAGTAAGGGACATCATAGTGGTATTAGATCTTTGTATTGCTATATATCAGAGCAAAGGCAGAATAACACAGTACTACAGTAGTTGGCAGTAGAACTACCAAGATTGGGTACTCTAAGGAGACATTCCCCACATTGTGATGATGTCAAGAGTGATGCAGGATCACATAGAGCCCTTAGGACTACTTCTCATACAGCTAACAGGCCTAATAGACCTACCTTTATGAGACAAGAGGCTGAGGAGGTGATAGCAGGTGAGGAGAATGAGGAGGCATTTATAGACACACTTAGGGCAGCCACTGATGAGTGGGAGTCATTACCACCTATGGTCAAGGACATGATTACTTTTGACCGATTCCTCACACAAAGGAAAGAACATTACTGAGGTCGATAGAATGGGAGACCAAGGCCCCAAAACAATGATTTGAAGCATGCTACGAGCAGGCTCACACTAGCAACATTTGACGGTAGTGGTAAGGTGACAGCACAGGCTTGGGTTAGTAAGCTTGATACATTTCTCACATTGCGACCAATGGCTGAGGAAGATGCTATCAGATATGCGACACTACATCTTGAGGTTGTAGCTCACGATTGGTGGCACCATGGGATGGTGACACTCCATCATGATTGGATCACAACTTATCAAGAGTTTTTGGATAGGCTAGTAGAGCATTTTGATAGGAGGGATCTAGAGTCTTATTTTTGAGAGTTGGCACAGTTGTGCCAAAGTGGCAGTCTAGAGTCTTACATTGGTGACTTCCAAAAGTTATCAGTTATGGTTCCTGACATTTCAGAGAGGTGACTTGTAGTACTCTTCATGGATGGATTGACAGAACCATTGAGAGGTTGGATCAAAGGCTTTGATCCTCCTTCATTATAGGTAGCTATGAATAAGGCACATAGCATGGAGATGGCAGCCCCATCTAGTAAATTTAACTCTAGAGGTACTTCTTCATTTAGGGACCATAAGTGCTCCAATGGAGATAGAGAGGGATTAGATTTTAACATAGATAAATCAGGTGTTAAAAATGATTCAAAGGCCAACCCAGCAGCACCACCGTTGGATAGAGAGGCTTTTAATGATCTATGCAGGAAGAAGCTTTGCTTTTACTGCAAAGGTCCATATGATATCCATCACGATTGCCCTTTGAGGCCTAAGGGCAAAGCAAATTGTGTGATGTGGGTGTATTATGAGGATGTGGAATCAAAAGATTCCAAACAGTAGGATAGTTCTGAGGAGGCAGAGGCTTCAGAGCCTAAGGCAGAGGCAGATTTAGAGCTTCATATACAGGAGGCATGCCTATCCAGCATTCAGTCAGATGAGTCACTCAGACTCTATGGAGTTTTGGTAGGGCAGAAGGTCATCACCCTTCTTGATAAAAGAGCCACACATAATTTCATAGATGCTAGATTTGTGGAGAAGCGTGGACTCACTACCGAATATTTTGAGGGCATTAGAGTTAAGGTAGCTAAGGGTCACACTCTTAGGTGTGAGCGTATGATTAGAGACCTCCCATTGTGCTCGAACAACTATGAGTTTAAGGCTAATTATTATGTAGTGAACATGGGGGACATAGACTTAGTCTTGGGTATGAAGTGGCTTCATTCATTTGAGGAAGTTACTCTTCATCTCAAAGACATGAAGGTTCATTTTGAGGTTGATGGGAAAACACATATTCTTAAGGCAATATGGGGCAACAACTTCAAACATATGTTTTTTCATCAGATGGAGATGCCTATACTACATGACATGATAGAGTACGATGACGAGTGCACATTGGCACCAACACAGGAGAGATATGAGGATGAGCTTTGTCTTGAGGTGAGTTCAGTTCAAGAGTTAGCACATGTGGTAGGGACTCAGCTTTTTGTTACAGGTGGGTCACATGATGATGATACAAGTATGTCTAGCATTCACATTCCAAATTCAGATATTATTCAGGGCCTGAAGTTCATGTTGATTGACAGTGGCAGAGATCATGGCTACATTTGGGATCCAGGTGGGAATTGATTGGTTTATCATTCAGCAATTGCTTGAGGGCAAACAATTTCAAGAGGGGCAGATTGTGATGTCCCCTTTTTTAGTTGACATGTCCAGAGTTGATGGTTAGCCTATTATGTGACCGTCGTAGGCTGATGGGATCGATAGAGGGTCTTGATGGAGTTAGGCTTGGCTTTCGTTTGGGCTCTTTCGGACATGAATTAAGGGAGATATTAAAATTTGATTGATTTAATCAAATATTAATTATTTGGTCTAATTTTAATTAATTATTAATTACTAATTATTTGGTCTAATTTTAATTAATTATTAATTATTTGGTCTAATCTTAAGACCCTAATTCTAATTTAAGAAGCCCTAAGTCTAATTTAAGAAAATCTAATTTTAGCAAGCACACCTTTGGTGGGTATAAGGGTTTCTCATGGGAGAGAGTTTGTATTATGATTGATTATTGATATTGATTCTTGTTAAGAAATTCTTCTATAAATACTGAGCCAAGGGTTCCAAGATTCCATTTGCATTGAAGAACATCAACTCTTCATTGTGTGTGATTTAGAGGTTGTGAGAGATCAGTTGATCTATTGCCAAATTGAAAGATAACTTCATACAGAAGTTATCACAGGTGTTTACAAGTTTGAGAGAGAACTTCACACAAAAGCTATCACAAGGGTTTATAGTTATTTCTTTATTTTAGGTTTTGATTCAAGAATTATCCAGATATAGATATTTTTTATTAGCCCATAGTTCTACAGATCAAGATCAAGCATATAGGGTGTGCTATATCGATAGCCATATGAAGTCCGTACAGATCTGTGAAAATCCATATGCATTAATAGAAAGATCAGATATTGACATCAGCAGGCAGAGACCTATAGAGACTGACATCGGTCGACATATCACTGGCGTCGATAGGTTAATGACTCCAGTCGACCGACGATGACAATATAACTAACGTCGGTGACTATGTTTTTTACACAGTAGGCTGAGACGTACCAGTTCTAGATTTATTTCTTAGTTCTTGCAAAATATTTAGGCTATTAAGGCCGTATTTTCAATATTCATTGTATACCTGATAGAGGTCCTCTATTATAAGCATATGAGAAAATTAATAAGAGATTATACTGTGATTTATTTATCTATTTGAGGATATTTTGTAGACATACAGATAAGCAATTTAGTGCTTTTGTTTTGGTATCTGAAGGGATATTATAGTGGTATCAGAGCTTTTGACAAAAAAAAGGAGCCCCTAAGTAAGGGACATTACAATTTGAGTCATATAACAGACTAGTTAAACTCCAAATAGACCTTTCCTAAATCAATGCCTAGGACAAGGATCATGATTTGAAGGACACCCTAGCCATGTGGGTCTGTTCTAGAAACCAAGTCTTTTCAAACTTCCATACAAAGATTCCTATTATCCAATTTAGACCTAGGATAAGGATCATTATGACAATGTTAAATAGATTATGTGGAAATGACACCACTACATATGTAGACTGAATATGGTTACCAATTGTATATTTTATGATTGAAAAGAGATTTGTTCCCCCTCTAGGTGAAATAATAAGCATCTCATTGAGTAGGCAAAATTTTTTGATTAGGAAAGTGAAGAAGACCTAGCTTTTCATGATGTTATATCTCTTAAAATCTCTCTGTACAACAACCAAAACCCAAAACTAGAGGGAATAATCACACATTAGAACCCAAATAGTCTCAAAATATTAATCTAATATTCACATTTACAAATATAATCATCACATTATATTTATATGTGACTACATTTACCCTACCTTAATTAAAGCCATAAATGGTACTCCAATGTTGAGAGTTAGCACACTAATTAAGAAATATATTTAATTTATGAGGGATACATTGTTATATCTATAATATACAGTCATAAGAATTTAATGGACATACAATTCTCCCCTTAGGCTACCAGTTCATGTCCTTAACAAACTAGTAAAACAAGAGGTGGTATCCCAATTTTTTCATGTTATAGATAGTCTTTATAAGACTAAAAAAAGGGAATACTTCACAACTCCCCCATACTAATTGGAAAGGCCATGTTTGAGTAGTGGGACAATATAGAAGTTACATCAAAATGTAGCACCTCTTTCAATCTACAAATTGATTAGCGTAAACAATGGGATCCTTCTGTGAAAGTTAAGTAACATTTTATAAATAAAGGAATGCAGAATGTAGCCTATGATCATGAGCCTAGTGTATTTAGCCCCATTTATACCAAGGAATCATCTTATTTAAATGTGACCAAGAGATTTAAGGAACATAACCTAAAGCCTAAGTCAAAATTAGAAAGAAATAAAAAAATGGATGAAATATGGAAATTATGACCCAAATAATGTCATCTTATTGGTGGTGAATCCTCTAAAACCCCACCAGTCAACACACAAACAAGAGTTTAAGTAGAGTATAGGCCTGAGGAGAGGCAAAAGTTAGGTGATATAGCTTTTAGGTCATCATTTCATGAAGTCCTCAAGGCTATAAAAATTGAAAGACATCAAGAAAATATTCATATGATAGCCATAAACCCTCAAAAGTCTATTGGGGATGTTTTTAAATTTTTTTTATGACTTAAATAGACTCAAATTAGGAATAGAGGACAAGTGTTGAGGAATCTAAGGATGATAAAGATAAGTATTTATACTTAGCAATTTTTTTCACCCCTAGAAGAAAGTAGAGATTGAACTAGCCATTGTTCCCACATCAAAATGATCTAAAATGACTTTCACTACTCCTATGAGTAAATTCAATCTATTCAATGAGGATAGTTTATTAAATGGGATACTAATCCCATAATTATTCTTGTATGAATGTAGATTGAAGAAGCCACCTATAATACATAATCCATGGGCCTTGGTCAAGGTCACTAATATTCTTATGTAACTAGAAATGAAGCCATGCATAGTTTTATTGTAACGAGAGGAAGATAGGAGAATGGATACCCTAGGTCAATCATAAACTCAATCACAAATGGAGGTCCTAAATCCTCAAGTAACTCAATATTTAGTTGGGGTCAATTTTGACCCAAAGACTACTAGACTGATAAGGGTAACTAAGAAAAAAGATCATCTAGGGTGGTGAAGAAATAACCTATCAAAAGGTAGAACCTTTGACTAGTTTAACTAAGGCAAGAGGAAAGAAACCTAGAGAAGACCTAATCTTTGAAGAGGATGTCTTGGAGTTGGTCAAGGCACAAACATAAAAACTAAAGTTTTCCATTAAAGGCTTGAAATAACAAAGGAAGAACTTATAGGAATAGTCCATCCTATCTATCCCATAGGATATGATTGATATTTTTGAAGATGCTCTATTTGATATGTTTAATACCTTAAAATCAACAATGTCCAGTTAGGGTGTGGTGAACCAGTAGAATACTATGGACATGGATCTAGTTCACCAATGGTAGGTCTCAAGTAAAAAAGTAAAATATCTAATCAATATTTTGATTGAAAATCAAATCTCTGATTTCAAAACAGTCATCTTGGCTCATTTGAATATGGCCATGGTAGTATTGGTGGATAAGATCAAAGGCTTCAGTAAATGGTCTAAGAGCCTAGAAAATCTTTTTGAGGATGACAAGTAGTTTCAAAATAGGATGGAGTATATATTAGGGAGCATAATCAAAGATATGACTACACTAAACCTAATTGGTCTAATAACTATTTATAAATTCAAGTATAGATTCACCCAAGTCATGGATGAAGTGAAAATTAGAGCCAAAGAAAGCTAGGAGTTGACAACACAAAGATCATGGACATGATATTTACTATAAAAGAGAAGATTACAAAGGTTAGGAGCATTAAAGAATATTTAAAAAGGGTTGATAAATATCTCAATAACATGGTAGATCAAGATGATGAAATTTTCATAGAGCCTATTGTCAATTTGAAGCTAATTGATGATCAACATGAAATAGCAATGAAGATCCTTTAGTAGAAATAGGGGACTACTACAACAAGAAAAGGGCCTCAAAGTTGAATTATTTGACTTAAGTATATTATTTTGTATCTTGACATGTAAATTTTTTTAAAATATAATATTATTTTTGTAAAGGCATGTACAACTTGTAAAGCACATCGCCTATAGTTTAGTCCATTAGGAAATGTCAAAATTCTAGAACTTTGTAAAAGGATAACTATCCTTAAATATCATTAGACATGACTATCCAATATAATCCCTTCATATTATATATAAGATTATTGTAAATTATAAGAGGGAGGGAGTTTTGAGAAATAAAACTTTGTGCTAATTTAGGATAAATTAATGCAAGTAGAGAATTTTGAAAATATTATCTCGTTTGTTTATGTGAATTGTTATTATGGTCATTATAATTCTATATTAATTTATCTCACTTGTCTAGTTTATATTTTAGAATTTTATGGTCATTATAAATTATAAAAGTGTAATTTTCAATTGAAGAGTTGTTAATCTATGCTAATTCTATATTGAATAAAAGTTGTAAGGGTCCATTTCATTTTCTTTGCTCTTCTTGAAGATGTGTTTATGCTATTTGCTTGTAGTGATAAATCTTTAAAGTAGAACTACTTCTTATTTGCCTTCTTTCACTTTCCTTAGATGTTTTCATGATATGTGATGTGATGTGAGTTTAAGTTTTTTAATGTTATAAATTGGTTTTAAGTGCACATTTGAATGATATTTGAACTTTGTCATTATGTCTAGAATGAAAATCAACAACATCAATATGTTCCTTCTCTATGCTACCTTTCCTTTCGCTTGTTTTTTTACCAATTCACTTTATATTGGTTTCCATTATAAATATCCACTTTATCTTAGTATTAAATTTAAATTCTTCAAGCATAATTAGGTTCACTTAGTCAAGATTACTTTCATTTTTATAGATTAGCTATTAGGCCACGATTACTCCCAATAACCAAACATTATAAATTTGTGAAATAGTTCATTTGTTCTACCATTATTCCACCAAAGATATCAATAATATCAAAACCTGTAACTCATGTAGTGGGTTATTTGGATACATAAATTATTAGTGATTTTTAAACACTCAGAACAACTTATGATACACTTTTAGACATCAACACACACCTAGAATAAACATTTTAGCTCAAGAATGAGTCATAGTAAACATGACTCTTGACACCTATGGGAACACTTCATTAAGATTCCAAAGAATTTTTATGATCCTAAGACATCCTTAAATCAAATTCAAACACAAACCTATAGAGGTCTAATAGCAAATGAGGAATATATAGATCAATATCTAAACTCTACTCTTTCATTGTTTAACTCACTCAGATAAGTCACTTTAAGAGCACCTTTTTGCTTGTCTTTGATCGTCATAAAAACTTATAAAAAAATGTAACATGAGGTTTAGGTATTCAAAAAAGACTGAAAATAATTTCATCCATTACTAATCATCTAAAACTCATCCCTAAACTGATTCTCACTCTAACTATTTTTCTCACTAGTTTCACCATTAGCCCAATTTAGTGATAGGTGAACATGAGTGACCAAAATAATTTATAAAAATATCATCATGGATAAAAAAACCATTTTTGACCTTAAATTTCCATTATTTTTGCAATCTCGACCTAGTTAACCCTACCTATAACATCAAATTCTTTAGAAATATAGGTTTTTATGTAGGTTTCACTCACTATCCTAACAAAACACTACTGTATACACATAATATTTTAAATTTTATTAATTACTAAAAATTTGTATCTTGTAGGAACCTATTGAGTCTCAATATCTATGGGTTTAATCCTTAATGGGTGTTCTATAAAAGGGGTGAGTAGAGCATCGATGCTTCGTAAGATTGGTGTTCCTTGTGATTCTTGTCTTCGACACTCTAGCCTATTGAAACCATTGAAGCCAAGATTATTATTATTATTCCTATAAATTCCCATCATTTTCTATGTTTAATCCTTTATTTCTTTCCATAGTACCCTTTTCACCTATCATTTGTACTAGGTTGACTAGGTCAAACTAGTACAGCTTTAGAAATGTTTCTCTGTTTTGGTTTTTTGACATCTTGGATGACCTAGCATAGTGCTAAACAGTTGGACCTAGAAACATGATATGTAGAACAAGTCACCCTATCATATCTAAAGTTTTCAAATGTTTTAGGGAGAGTTATTCCTACATATACAAGGTCATTTACCATCATTTTATAAGAAGGAAGAATTAAATGAATAAGTGTGAACAAACACTTACCTATTGACCATTCTACTTGGGGAATAATGTTTTAGAGTTAAATAAAACATTTGGAGCTTTAATAACATCTTGTGTATAATTATTTTAGATGTTTAGATAGGTTGTGTAGCCTAGATCTAATTTATCTTAGTTGTCCTTACATACCATGATAATATCTTGTGAAACACCTTGGCCAAGGGGCAAATTGAGGTTTGATAGGTTCATCTTCAAAGGTATGTATTCTTAAATTTATTCCTCCTTTATAAGAGTATATAGATAGTGGACATGTATTCTTTTCATCCATGTATTAGAATTTCATAGACATAGACATGAGTATATGTCTTCTATATATGTTTAATTTAGTTGTTTATTTGTTTTATTTCTAACCCCCACTTTGTGAAACAAGCATTGCTGTACACTATATTAGATTTGATTTTCTTGTTATTATATTAGTGAAATATTAAATCATAAGAATATTTCAAGGTTTTTATATGATTATGTTAGACTATAGGCTTTGGAACCCTATCTCGCAGGGTGTGTCATGATAAGTGATCCCCTAATTGGGTTAATAAGATCCTCACATTGGTCATGCTCCTAATTGATAATTCTATGACACAATAAAAAGTGTAAGTGTGCTCTATTCATTCCAATCTAGGATTAATTTATGGACATGATGCATTTTTGATTGCATACATTTTGGTAAACCCAACATGAATCAAACCCTTGTAGGATTTATTTAACTTATTTTATTTCTATTCATCATTATTTGTATGATATATATACTATGTTGAATTGCCTTATTGGCCTAGTTTATTTATCTCTATGTGTATGTTTATAATAATAGGTAATTGGCTCGACCAATTCAACCTAGTACAAGTTTTAAAACTTGTAGAACTATGTTTAAACAATTAGATCGACCAACTCAACCCAATATAGTTTTTGCCAATTTTTAGACTTCTTGTTCAGTGAACTAGGTCAACCAAGTTGACCTAGTGCATTTTCAACACTTTTTTAGTAAGTTTTTGTATTACTTGGTCAACCAGATCAACTCAATTTATAGGTTTCTAGCAATTCTATCCAAGGTTCTTGATCAATAATCTCCTCTATTTTCATCTCTAAACCACTCAAGTGAGTTTCTACTTCTCTATATATTTTTGTTTCTATACTTTCCTTTCATAGCTTTTAGTCTTTAAAAATGCCCTTGCATAGTCAACTAGGTCAACCATGTGGACCTAGTTCTATGTTCTATATGTCCTTAAATAACTAGGTCTACCTGACTGACCTAGTTAATTTTTATACTTTACTTCCACAATATAGGTTTGACCCTATCGACCCTGTATTATATAATTGTCCATGTAGATTCTCAACTATACCTTGTTTTAATGTTGTAATTAACCTTATATGTTAATCACATCTTTCATTCAATTGTTTACATGCTTATAATAACTCACCTAGTCTAATTAGGTGGTTTTTAGTTAACTATTTAGTTTCACTATTTATATTCTTTTGTACACATGGACAAACCACATAAATATCAAAAATAATTTAAAATTTTAACTTCTCAATCCAATCTACTTATATTTCACCAAAAGGGAAGCTGACTTGGTGCTCTAATAAAGTGTAAAGTGTGGTTAGTGTTATATTTTGGCTAAGCACCCAACACCCTTATCACTATAGTGTGTGAAGTGAGGGGGTAGGCCCCAATACCAATCCTGTATCATTTCCACTACAATCCCTTTCATCCTAAACTTACTTGAAACCATCCATAGATTTCTATCTAGTGCCCTACTTATATGCAATTTCCTTTTACATTAAAAATCATTCTTAATAATCTAATCAACATTCTAGGTTAACGAAGTAGCTAGTTTTACATTCAATGTTGTTTGTTTGCTATTTGATCAAATTATGTGTGAAAAAATGTGCATTATCCAACATTAGTGAAATATTTTTCTTTGTATGAATCAATCAGATTGGCCAACATGAATTTAATTGAATGTGTGTTTCCCTCTCAGTACTTAATACTTTGTTACATTACTTACAATTATCTTATTGTAGTTCATAACTTATTATTATATTTCATTTATTCTCATCTTACATCTTTTCCTTTCATCATGGATTTTTTGTTTGGCGATTACACTAAAGTCAACAAACATGATGGAATTTACCAATCCTAGTAAGGTCTCCCATAGATAAAGTAGGGCTCCTTTCATAAATGCTAGTACTATTCATATTTTAATGTGTACAATGGACTATAGGACCCCTCCTCATACTTCATTTTAGAAAAACCCTCCTATTCTCTTAGAGGATCAGATTGAGTTAGAGTATACTCCTAAAATGCTTTTCTTTATCACAAAATTCCCTCAACATAGAGGGAAGGATCCTTCTATCATCTATAACCTCACGATTAGCCATTAAGTTAAAGAACCCCATTCTCATACTCCCACTTTCTCAACTATATTTTGGGGTACAAATTTATTTGCTTCTCAAACTCTTCCTTCAATCTTGACTCTTTCTAATATGACATTTTCTTATTTAAATTCTTCCACCTCCATGCCTAGTATCTTAACTAACATAACAGGTTCTACATCTAGTGTGCCTCTAATAAGATCTACTATCTTTAATCCTTAAACTAGTTGATCGTTTATACCCAAGGCACTCATGCTTCTAGTTATTCTTTTTCTCAACCATTTACTGGTCCATCTTTTGCTTCACAAGAAATTTTTTCCACTAGTGATTCTAATTCTCATAAATCTTCTCAAACTCATATTAACTCTAATAGTGGTACCCAAGACATTAATAACATCACAAACACAAATAATAATTCTAATAACACTAATCAAACTCATCAACTATTATTGAAAACTCTCAATCAAATGAACACTTCCCACGCTCATAATATGAATCAAAAAATGTAAATGCAAAACCACCTTCTTGATGTTCAATCCAATCCTCAACTAATGACTTAGGGAATAGATAACCAAAGTTTTCCTCCTCCTCTTTGATATTCTCAAGGTAATCTCATTCCTAAAACTCCATTAGTCAACAAATACATTTAACATTTACAAAATTAACCTCTTACCACCCAAATTGCTAACACTGACATTGGAGGTATAACACCTACAATTTCTTACAATAGATCAATCGATCCTACCCTTCACCCTAATATATTTGGAAATATTTACAAGGATTGGGTCAATTTAAATAATTTTTCCCATATGAAACTCTTAGCCAAAACCATCATAGATGATGCCTTGGATTGGTATAATAAACTTAGAACACACTCTATCACTAGTTTGGAGGACTTAGTAAATGTTTTAGTTCAAGAATTTCAAACTAGTGATCTTCTAGAGAACACTTTGGCCCATTTCATCAATTACAAACAAAATGAAAATTAAATTTCCTAAGTCTTTGTTAAGTGATGGAATACTTTGTCAAATAAATGTGAACATAACATGGTGGATGACAATCTCTTTCATCTCTTTATAAATGCCTTTTTCCCTAAATTACAATATCAAGTTCATACCCTTTCTCCACCTACCTTGGAGGAAGATATTGATCAAGCCAAGAGATAAGTTTTATTCATGCATCAATTTCAGCCACCCTAACCTTATATGGGCCCTCACCTATTAGTTAAGAATAAAAATTTCAATATTACCAATGATGGTGTTACCAATTCATATGACACCATTCAAAATGTTCAAGTTGTCAATCCTACCCCTTTTTTAGAACTAGCTCCTTCTCTAAAATACAATAATCCTCATTTATCAACAAGAAACATTAATGTCCATAAGCATTTATCCTCAATTGAATTGATTAAATGTCTACCTAGGCCTCTCCCTCAAGATGTTGATCATATTCAACCTATGAAATCATGGTATGATCCTAATAAGTTTTGTTGGTTTCATGCTATCTGGAGTCACTCCCATGAGACTTGTAGATAGATTTTCAATTTATCTATGTATTTTGTTCTTGGATAAATTTTTTAACATGATTCCATTATTAGTAAGCATCAATAAGCTTATGAGATTGATTTCAAATACTATAAGTCACATGATAAAACTCAAGCTTTAAATAATCAATGAATCCAAGAAAGTCAAGACAAACCCTCTTCTTCCACCAATAATTTAGAAAGTCTTATTGAACCAAATTATTAAGATAATGTGTTTAGCATGACCAATATGTGAAGAGTGGTGGATTTCATTGATTTGCAATGTATCTACACTTCTCCTTCACATAAGACATATCATGTTATCGAAGATTATTCTCTAACTCATTTAAATGAGCTGGGGCAAGGAGATATTATTTATTTTGATGATCCAATTTATGATTCTCCCTTGCATGACACATATCATACTATTTCTACATCTCTCCCACCATCTTACAATACTAACAACAATACAATTTCTACTACCACTTCTTATTCTAAATTTCAAGGTCAATCTAAACCAGCTACTTCATCACCAAATGATTTATAACATTCTTCTCAACCTTCTTATTCTGATCAACATAAATTTCAATGATATTCAAATCCACCTTCTGAAGACCTTCTTAATCATTAGACACCTATATCTAACAATCTCCTTATAGGTTATGATGAATAGGATACAATAGCAGAACTTACTAATCTTCCATCCCAAATCCCTTTCTTTAAACTCATGAGGACAACTCCACATCATAGAAACCACCTCATAAAACTCTTATTCGAGATTAATATCCCTTTCCCTCCTCTACAAGGATGGGAGACTAATTTATATGGATCTAAGGATAGTATCTTACAACAATGTGAAGAGATGTCTTTATGATTTCCTATCACATTTATGAATCCATATTATATTTTAATTCATGTAGATGATCCTCCATTCTTTATTAGTGTCCAAATATGTGATATCTAGGTTATGTGAGCCTTTATCGATGAGGGTTTTGGAATTTGCATCACTTTTCTTCATTTCATTAAGACCCTTGGGTATTTTGAATATAATCTTGTGTCTACATGTAGAACATGCCAAGGATATGATATAATGAAAATGCCTCCTTTAGGGTATGTGTGGCTTCCCATTACCATCCCACCTATCATCATTCATGCAAAGTTGATGATCTTCAACTTTCCCCTTTCGTATAACATCTTCTTGGTAGGTCTTGGACTCATCATATGTGAGTCATCGCATCTTCTACTTGCCAATGCATTAAATTTACTCATAGTAGAGCCATTTAAAATATCCAAGGAGACACTAACCCTTAGAATTTTAAATAATTCCAAGATCATGGTGTCTTCAAGATTCCTACTCTTGAACCTTTACCTAGTATTCCATTCTATGACTCGTAGTGTTTAAACTTTCCTATCAACTCATTCAAAGGTTACAATGGGCATCCTAAGATCATTGGTAAGATTCCTCTTAACCTTTTAGACTTTGATGATGATGAGCCTAATGAGATTAACTTAAAGATTAAAACCTATAATCTCTCACCTCATCTCATCTTGTAGATTATTTCTCATTTTTAGCCTTATTCTCATAATATTCCTTGTGATGACATTCTGATAGTCTTAACCAAGACTAGGAATTCTATTCACCAAGATTCCTTTGATGACAAGGTCATCCTGATCTACATCATCAATCTTCATACTCTAATTATGATTATGGATATTGTTTAGATGATCTTCTTTTAGATAGCTTTGTCTAGGCCCATGATGCCAAGATTATTTATTACCATTATTCTTTACTTGGGTCTTTTTGTGTATCCCATCATCTATTTATTTTATCATTCTTGATTATTTCATTTTTCCTCTTTATCATAGGGTAGAGATGGAACTGATACCTCTAATTTCTAACGAGACACTTACGACCATGTTCTTGGATCATGTTATGACTAGACCTTATTATTTTGCCACAACTAGGGTAGACCTTATAACTTTTGTGAATCTCACCCCTCCTTAATTAAGACTAATTATAGTTAATTCCATTCCTCTTTTCCAACTAGTCGAGCCTATTTTCTCTCCTACTATTGATGAGCCTCTTGTTAATTCTCCTCCTAGTGCTCCTCCTATTGATATAAGTTATACTACTTTCCTACCATCACCTTCCATTGATGATGGTTTGTTTCCACTACCTAAGATGGATCCTTTGGTAACCAAATGGACCAATGAGGCCTCTTCAGTTACTTCCCTTCCTATTTCACCTCCTTCCATGAGTGCTCCTAAAATTACTCACAATCATATCTATTTTCTTCCATAGGATAAATAATCACTCTTATACTCATTAACATAAGTTACAACAATACATTGATACCTTACATCCTTATTCCATGTCATTAGATAAATTTATACCTCCCCTAGAGGTACTTCTTGAATATTTACCCAAGTGTGGTGAAGTATATTGTTTATGGAACCTATATGGCATGCATCACACTAATTTTTTTTGCATTCTTCAACATCTTAGATATCATCTTGTAGCCATCCCTAGACCTTCTACCATTCCTCTCATATGTCATTCCCATAAGAAGGCTTCTCCTTCTTCTCCCATGGCTCCACCTCTAGTGGTTTAATGACCTCTTATGGTCCCTTTACCATCTTCTATGCCTCCACATATGATTATTTCACTTGTGGACCCTCCCTCACCTATGGATCCTTCCCCAACCATGATTCCTTCACTCATGGATCCTTATCCACCTGAGATTCCTTCTTCTCCCATAGATCTTGTTTCCATGCATTTTATTGACAAAACTTTGCCTAAATTTCCTCCTCAACATGATCCTTTGAGTATTCCTACTTTTTTAGTTGAGTAGATTAGAAAATAATTATTTGTTCAGTATTCATTGAATATTGATGAGACCTTAGTAATAGTATGAATTAAACTTCATAGAGACTTATCTGATGTATTGAATAATGTGTGTCGATAGATTTACCATTATTTATGAGCACATGCATGGTGATTTCTCATTTATATTTGGATTAGACGTGTACTGCAATCTTATTTTATATCTTGATTATATCATTTGACACTGTGTCAAATTCCTTCTTATCTTATATCATGTTTCTTATTATTTTTGTACTATAGTTAGCTTATGTTATTATTTTACATTTTTGCATATACTTGTATTTTCCATTATCATTTCTTTCTTTTCCTTTAGATTTTTTCTCAAATCTCTTCCCTTATATCTTCACGATTGTTTTTTTTCTTATATTTATTTTTCATAGATAGTTGTCATGGTGACTTGGTTATATCTACCCTCTTCCCTATATTTACTATCTCCTATTACCATGTGATCAGTTACCAATCAATCTTTCTCATTACTATTTACTTTCACTAGTCCTCCTTTATCCTTTTTTCCCTTCTTCACTTTTCTATAAATTAAGCATATACATGGTTTAGACTTGGGATCACATACTCAATTCGCTGTCAATCCTGAGTGTTCTAGTTAGTCTTTTGTCTTGGGTCACTTAGATTTCTTTATCCTTAGCCTACATCTCATTCATGTATATCACTATCTCTCTTGTGATGTGTCATTCCAAATCCATACTAAGGAGGAATATTAAAAATCCTTTGAAATAAATTTAAAAACCAAATAATTTAAACAAAAGCCAATGATATCAAAAGGCAAAAATATTAAATATTCTTGAAAGTCTAATCATACTGAGAGATGTGATTCAAAACACATCTCCTAATTGTACTCAAAGATAAAACTCTAAATTTGGCCTCAAAAAAGAGTTGAGGTCTTTTGGGGTGCAATAGGATAGTATATTAGAAGAGGAGAATAAAAAAATCTTTTAGTACTACCCACTTTCACATGCAAGTACCCAATATTCATAGTAGATCGATAGCTTTGTAAGGGGTCATGAGGACTAGGGAACATGTCATAGAAAGGTAGGTCAATTTTACTTGTCCTTTTATCAATCTACCATCATGAGTTGATCTTAGTAGCACGCCTATTTGCCTGTGAATATTTCTGTCTATAGCAAGTGGGTTTCGTTTGTACATAGATGATCACTAGTCCCTTAGTGTCTTGTCATGTCATTAGTATACCTCTTACCTCCTAAGGTATTCTCATAAGACACTTTAGCCTTGATTTTTAAAATACCTTTTTCATTCATTTTCCTTCATATTTCATCTTGGGAAATATTTTTCTTCTTACTAATCACTCTCTATGGGATTTCATTTATGAGTTGTTTTATAAGACTGTGGATATGACATAACATTCCTCACATATAACCACCTTTTCATCCTATTATGCACATCCATGATTTAAAATTACATATCCTTCTACTTAAAAAATATTATTTGGTACCTCTTGGGTTTTTATTTTTTGATTTGGAATGTAAGACTATGGATAGGACCCGTCCCTCCTCACAATTTTTTTTCAATAGACAAGTCACCATTCAAATTACATGTGTCAAATAAAAGATAAGATTAGATAGATTACGAGGTTAGACATCATTGACATGATTCCCATCTTCATATTTAGTATGTTTTATGCTTACTTCATTTTTATTTCACATTTTATCTTCTTCTTTTATGAGTGCATGTAATATTACAAGCATTTCTTGAATTTCTCATATTTCCCAGCTTGAATTAGTATGATAAATTTAAGACCAAATTTTTGCAATTTTTTTTCTATTTTAATTATCATTATTAAATATTATAATTTATTTACTTAATTTTTGATTTGTTTTTATTACCATTTTTTCCATTTTACATACCTTCCATTTTATTACATTGTTTGTCATACTTCCTAATGTGATATTTAATATGATTTTACTTGTTTTAATTTGTTGCAAAAATCATTTACATTGGTTTAAAAACAAATCACGTTTTACCATCTTATTTACCATTTTCTTAGATTTTTATACTTAGTCATTTCTTATTAGTACACATTTCCCAACTTGAACTAGTGTGTAGTACATTTCTTTGATTCATTATATTTTTCCAATTCATTTTTTTGCCTATTTCATTTGAACCATGCATGTGTACTCCATAATGCTAGAAAATAAACCACACCACATATATTTCCTATAATGTATATGACAAGGCTAAATACATGTGCTAGAAAGAAATATATCCAAATCATCCACATCCTCAACCATAATGAATAAACACAACCACCATAAAACAACATACACAACCAACACCAATAAACCAAAAATGATACATCATATATATATATATATATATATATATATATATATATATATATCATGATTTTGATACAACTTATATAACCATATAAAAATCCTCATAACTAGGGTTGAGCTGCACCCTATCTATCTCGTGGCCTAGCCACACTACCTATTGAGGGCTTAGTATAACTCATATAAACAATATACTATAACAAGTTAGTTCAAGATGTTAATCCCTTTACATGTACCTATAAGAATGCTATTTTCACTTGTGCCTACACAACCTTTGCTTAGGCCACCATATGTGCCTGTGTTAGCCAAATCTACATCATTATATATGCCTATGTCATTTATGTCACTGTCTCTAGATGTGTAGATATATAATATACTAAGGCCTACTAGGCATATGTCTTACCTACACTCATCTCTAATGGTGATTGCACCCTCTCCCTTTGTACTTGTATCTACCTCTCTTCCTCATCAGCAAATTTGAACTAGCTCGCATGAGCTAATGTAGATGGTAGACTCAAATCTTCCAATATAATGGGGTTGTATGGCTACAAATTCTCATATAGAATGTCATGGAGTGCTTCCCTCATTAGGGACTCCCATCTCTCCTCCTCGTGCTTAGGCATGGATAAAAAATCACACTATATGGATATTAGATCACTATGATATCTCATAATATCTATCTATATCTCTCTATTACCAAATAAAAACTTAAGATATAATTCAACCCTATTCATACTTATATGTGTCTTGTCTCCCATGATATCATCCTTAACATGATTTCCTAACATAGTCTCCCTATCTGTGTGACCTCTTAGTACCTCCTCAGTCGATCACCTCCTCAGCTTGAACTAGTTATCGTGGCTCATGTCTATCTTAGCCTCCATCTAGGTGGTCTCATTATCATATATTTTGGTACCTTTATGAGATTAGTTGGGATATCTATAGTCTCCACTCTCTCTTATATCTATTCATGTCATGTCCTTAGTCGTTTCTACTCATCATGCTATGGGGATGGTAGTGGTACATCTAGTATCTATGCCTCCTCAAACTCCTCTACCAATCATCATGTCTAACTAGTCCATGGTGACTATTAATATGGACTCAATGTTAGCCTCACTATCAGTGGTCTGAGTGACCTCTTTTCTCATGGCTCCCTCACATGCTAAGCCCACTAGTTAGGAAGTAGTATTAGTGTTGCTAGATGAAATAGGCCTATCTATACTAGTACTCATGCCATTAGATGTGGCTCTCTCCACCATGTATAGTGTCCAATCACCTTTATCATCTCTAGTTTTGGTGTCACTATGTTCTAGCTCATGCATTTAGCTATTATGTGCCCATATAGCTACCACACAATGTTTTCACATCTCATCAACTATAACATGGGCACATGGGGAATGACCCATGCTACCTAATCCTACCTCTATTTCCTTGCCTGAGGTAACCTATGATCAATCATATGGGGCAACTTAGCTAGTTGATACATGGGGAATATCTCATATATCTATCATGTTAGTAGTATGATCAGTTCCATAGTCTTCTTCACTTTGACTAGCATCTTGAATAGATCATATATGAGATAGACCTAGATGATAGAGCCTAGATTATATAATACTCCCTCCTACAACATCATCCTACTCAAAGATACCACAAATAGTGGTACCTTGATGTCTGACTTGTGGTAAAGCACCTACTATGTCAAAAGGCCTAACACCACCTCCTAGAGATATAGAATTTGTGATATATACACATTATCCAAACTCACTCTCCATCATCTCAATATCATCTTTGATCATGAATACTACATGGCTAAGGCTCTCCTTTCCTCTAAGCTATCTATTATCCCTATGGTAGCTAATACTCTTACTATGGGTAGCCCAAATATAACATGTACATCCTCTAATGTGATACCCACCTCTATCACATCCCCATCCACCTCCCATTTGAAGATGTTAATGAATCATTCCCAATGTCCTAGAAACATGACTAATAGGTAAAAACTAAGGGGGATCCTACACATCTCATCTATACCTCCTAGAATTATGGCTACCAGTCTAGCTTAATGTCCATCTATCAATCTCTCTAACAAATATAACAACTAAGAAATATCCACCAACCTCTAGAATCTTAGTCATCTCTGAAACCAAGAAACATAAAAGGATGTATTAGTTCCTCCATGTCATGTATAATCACAATACATTCTTTACACATCATTTTTACAATTTTAATTAAAAAATAGCATAATTTATTTTACCTTATTCATTTTATTCACTTTTTCCTATTTTTAGCTTTATTTGTCCCTCTTACCCTCCTTTGGTCATTTTAGGCCATTATATCCCTCTTTCATTTTTTTGCATGCTTTTCCATGCTTATTTTGGTTCACTAGTCAACCTAGTTTGACCAAAATTTCCCTATTTTTGTCATAGTTTACTTCAAATTCCAAGTCAACCCTCATATTTTACACTCCTAGGTTCTATGTTTTCATTTTGGCCCTTATGGACTAGTTTCTCACTCTACTTTATCTTTTTAGCCTATAGATTACACTAGGTCAACCCATACCTACTGGGTCAACCATATGGATCTTTCCCTTTTTCAACCTACCAGGTTGATCTAGTACGTTTAGTGTGCTGACCTAGTACATTTTACCCAAAATGTGTATTTTAATCATTTTCCTCCTAAACCATTCTAGCCCATTTCCCATCTTCCTAGTTTCTAACCTTAGAACCTAATTTTGTTCAATTTTGACATATATAAATTATTGAAAAAAAATTTCTCAAAAATTCACTTTCAATATAAATTTCAAAAATTAGTTTGAGACCTGTAGTTGCATACCTATAGTGCACTCACTACCACCTCTATGTGTCCTCCTCCTCTAGCCTATCATTTCATCACCATCCTATCCTTGTATTTTATTAGAGACCTCTTTTCTCTCTTTAACAATTCAAAATTCAAAATGAATTCTCTTTTTCCCTATTTAAAAACACTTTTAGCAATTCAAATTCTTTCATTTATTTTCAAGTAGATTCCTTGTTTTGCCTCTATCTTTATTTCTTCTCATCCATTTTGCAAACCATAAAATGCATTAGAATCATGATGACGTAGAGATTATTTTCTAATATCATATGCCTATCTTAATTGTTTTTTTGGCTGTTTTTTGCACTAACTTCTATAGGTTCACCCAGTGTAATTTACATTGGATACCATTCTTTTAAAGAATAATTCTTTATATAAAACACTAAGCTAAGTTAAAGGTAGGTTTTTTTCAATATACTTATTTAATTTATCTTATTTTATTCTCATTGCACCATACTTAGAATCAAAATTATGTGTTATCATGTTTCCTTCTGAAGCACCATCCCATGTTGCACTTACATGACATGTGATGATTTTCAGTTGGGGCATATATACATATATATATATATATATATATATATATATATATATATACACATAATATTTTTAACTTTTATTAATTAATAATGCTTTGTATCTTATAGGAACCTGTTGAGTCTCAATCTCTCTATGTGCATACCTTAAGCAATGTACTCGGAAAGGGGTGGGTAAAACATCGGTGCTTCATAAGATTGTCATTCCTTTTGCCTCTTATCATCCACACTCTAGCCTCCTAAAACTATTAAACCCAAGATTATTCTTATTATTCATATATATTACCATAATTTTACATGTTTTATACTTCATTTATTACCTTAGTACCCTTTTCACATATCTTGGTTGACCTAGTATAGTTTCATGACTTTTTCTCTCTTTTATTTTGTTGACCTATTGGTCGACCTAGCACAATCTTAGAGAGTAAGAACTAAAAATGTGCTTGGTATATTGGTCTAACCTAGCATAAACAACATTCCTATAAATTTTTAGGGTAATTTAATCCTATATATGAGAGCTCGTTTACCACCATTTGATAAGAGTGAATAATTAAGTGAATAAGTACGAATGAACATCTACCTATTGACCATTCTACTTAGGGAATCAAGCTTTAGGGTTAAATACATTATTTGGAGATATAATCCCATCTTTTAGATAAGTATTTTGGATGCTTTTATATTTTGTGTAGCCTAGAGATGATTATATTAGTTGTCTTTACATACCATGACAATCTCTTGTGAATCACCTTGGCCAAGGGAGAGATTGAGGCTCAACAGGTTCATCTTCAAAGGTAAGTACTCGTAACATTTTTCCTCCTTTGTAAGAGTATATAGATGGTGCATATATATTATTCTCTTCCATGTATTATAATTTTTATACATTGACATGACTATATGTATTATATACATGTTTAGTTTATTTGTTTATTTGTTTTTTTTCAACCCCCACTTTGTGCCACAAGCTTTGGTGCACACTAGATTAGATTTGAATTTCTTGTTATTAGATTAGTGAAATATTAAATCATAAGAATATTTTAGGGTTGTTATTTGATTATGTTATAATATATATTTTGGAACCCTATCTCTCATGGTGTGTCATGATAAGTGATCCTCTAATCAGGTCTAGTGGATCCTCATATTGGTCATGTTCTTACTTAATTATTGTATGCCCCAATCAAAAGTTTAGGTGTGTTCTATCCCATTTGATCTAGGATTGATTTATGGACATGATTATTTTTTGATTACATATAACTAGAACCTATATATACCTATAGGAGTCCTATACAAGTTCTAATCACCAAAATAGATCAACAAAATTATTATGGGCACTTTCTAATAAGATCTCTTCAATTGGATCACTATCAAGGTTTTGAGAGGGTTTTAGACCAGTTCTTGTGTTAGTAATTATTAAAAATTATTTCCCATTAAATTTCAAACTAATACCTTGATATGTAATCCAATACCCTTACCCTTCTTTCCTAAGTTAATTAGGATACCATGCAAAGTTTACACATGCTAATGAGTATCAATAGTTCCTTCTCAAGTTTGGAAACCTTATTATGTGAGCTCGAGAGACTTTAAAACACCATTTAATGCATTTTCCTTTCCTTAAGACATGAAACTTCATGATCATTATTTTAAAAACCTATTATAACTCAATCCATGATCACATGTTCTATATAATTTTGAAATTTGATTTTGACCGGTGATTAGGCCACACTAGACTACTATGCATGTTAAGTCTAGAACTACCAGTCATACTATGATATTGAAAAGAATTGGAAACCTATTGAATTGAGATCATAACCTCATAAACATTTCATATGATATCATACCAATCTCAAAAAATACTAAACTTATTCACACAAGCCTCATACTTCTCTTATTTAATAAGCTATCATGACTATGCCTTCATATTAGGTCTCTCATGCAAGGACTAAACCTTAATACTTGACCTTGGAGATCTTATAAATTATTATTTTATTTATAGACATGTTGATACATTGTTAAACATCCTATCATATTCTATATCACTATTTTTCATGAATTTAAGCTCATACATACCTATATCATCACCACCATTTTATTACAAATGACTTTTATACTTAAGAACTAGGACATCAAACAGACCTTTAAGGTACCATACCACTTTTAGGATTTCATACCAATTTAGATGCAATTTGAAACTCACTTATTTCACCATACCTCAATATGAATCATAAGACATTCCATTAGATCACCATACCACACACTAGTAGGCTCAAATAGTTATCCTCATCCTTGGGCTTCTTTTGACATCAATGATAGACTCAAGCACATGACATTAATTTTAACCTAAAAAAATCTCCCCATTTATCATTAATTAAAAAACACAAATGAACTATTCATTCTCAAACCATACTAATCTCAACAAGTTAATTCTCTCTAAAACCTGAATTTTTTAATCAAGAGCTTTTTCTCCCCCTTTGACATTAATGACAAAGGTCATATACACTCTCACAACGTCATTCATACATAGTCCACTAGTCCTTAGACCTGAATAATCATAGAACAATCTTTATTCTTAAACATTATAAAATCTTAACTCATAGAAGAATTTAATCATGATTCCCTTATGCATACCTCAAACACATGAACATCGTGCTCTTTGCATGATATCTGGCATCAACTGAAGAATGAACTCCCCTTTTGACAAGGCATATTTTTAGTAGTGTCAACCATCTTATTAATGATATAACTAAAACCAATAGATCACACTAAAAAAACTCAGTGAGATACCTCAACTTGACATCCACAGAAGAATTCCCATGCCTTCATAATCTCATTGGTCTTTCAAACCAATTTAAAACTTATATGCCTTCTTGAAGGTTATCATTAATTTAAATGGCTCCTCTTTTGTTATTTTTTTTTGATACCACTATAAGGACACATAAAAACTTCATAATCTTCCATTGTCTGAATTGAACACATGGCAACACCAGATGTTACTAAACTCATACATATTTCAAACAAGATCAAGGTCTCCCCCTTTGACCTCATACTATGTGAATACTATTGATCTCTTTTTGACCACTTGAGCCAACTTCAACAATCATATGAAGATACAAATTATTAACATATACACATATCTTCTTACCTCTAGGAAACTCACTCAAACTAGATTTTTTTAATGAGACTCCATAAAGACCTAGTTTCATTCGGCCTATTGTTCTTGACACTATCTAAACTAGCATTGCTACAAAAGAAACAATCTAGCCTATATCAACTCATAACAAAGTTTCCTCTTATTTTAGATAAAATTACACATGATAAATTTATAGTTATTTCTATGAGACCTCATTCACTATGGTAAATGTACCTTTACAAGACACAACTCACTTATTTGCATGAGCAATGCCTCTATGATTCCTAGATAGATACACCCCTTCTCATAGAGCACTAGAACAATGTGAATTTAGGAGACTCCCAATTATACAATCCACTCCTCTTAATCAACTTGTAATCATGAGGTTGATAGTATTTATTTGGAATCCTCTTAGTTTTTTTTTCCTGATTTGAAACTCTCTTGACTTGGTATCCCATTCTTACTCAACATCTTCCTTATTCTTCTCCATCTAAGCTAAAGTATAGACCTCTTGTAAAACTTTTTGAGAATTAAAAATACATGATGATAAAAAGGTATATTGATAAATCTTATTACAAAAACAAATTTTAATCTTGGGTTTAACTTGATCAAGCATAAATTTCTTAGGTCTCCATACATGGGTTTGTCTTTCCTCATACATTTTATGAGCTCTATTTGGACAAAATCTAGAAATATGACCAGTCATATGAAAACTATAGAAAATGGCACTACTAAACTTACCTTTAACTTGAATATTCCTTCTTCCATGACCATGATAATTAAATCATTAAGTAAATTATATAATCCTTTGATCTATGACACAATTGATGACACACAAAGCATTGACCATGAAGTGAACATGGATGTCTAAATCCATTGGGTTGGCTGGTTTGATCTTCCCTTTTATTTCTTTTGACCTTATTAACTTGAGATTAATATTTGTTTATATCCTTAAGATCCACATATATTTATTCAAAATATTTCAATTTGACATTGGTTTATTCAATCTCCTCCTTCAAGAAACTCAATTAAGATTTCAATTTAGAACACTCTTCCCCT
>JARHVA010003855.1:1662500-1687500 GCA_037957365.1 Torreya grandis | reverse complement strand
AATCCTACTCAGATATTGAAAACACTTGGAAACCTATTATATTTATATCAAAACCTAATATACATTTAATATAACATCATACCAAGCTCAAAATATTCCAAAATTCTTCACATAAGTCTCACACTACTCTTTTTTAATAATCTACCAAGCTTGTGCCTTCACACTAGGTCTTTCATGCAAGGACTAAACCTCAATGCTTGACCTTGAATGATTATTATCCTCAGGCAAATGTTTACACATTTTAAAACATAATATAATATTATATATTATTATTTTACAAAACTTAAATCTCATACACACTTATATCATCATCATGATGCTACTACAAGCCACTCCCATACTTAGGAACTAGGCCATCAAATAGACCTTCAATACACCATACCACTTTGAGATATTCCTACCACTGTAGATGAATTTTTAAACTCAATAATTTCACCATACCTCAATACTAATCATAATACATTCCATTGGATCACCCTACCTCACACTATCAAGCTCAAATAATCATCCTCATCCTCAAGGTTATTTTGACATGAGTGACAGACTCAAACACATGGCATCAATGAGAACTTGTAATATCTCTTTAAAATATTATTTGAGTATTTAGTCTCATCATGAAATTAGTTTCCTATTATATGGTTATTTAGTGTAAATACATGACATAAATCAATGTCTCATTGTATGATAATGAATACAATTCTTTCTATAGTCATATTAATTAAGTGTATTGAGTTTGTTAGTCAAAGTTGGAAACAATACATTGTTATGTTGTTTAGTTATAAAGTGGATATAACATTATTATATGTTGTTATATATGTTTTTTTTATCATTTAATTTAATTAAAAATGTGTATTAATTATTATCTAATAAGCTATGTGATATTTTGATTATGATCATTGAATTTAATTTTTGAATATCTATTTGTATGTTGTATTTCGAAAGGTAGACATTTTGTTTGAATTTGAGAAAAAGAGTAGTTTCTTATGTCTTTAAGGTGAATATACTTAGTAATTTAATGTTTATTTTTGAGAATTTCTATTATTTTACCACTTTAATCAATGTATCAAAGGCTAATCTTATATGTTGATAAGGAACTTCTGGTTGATTATCTTAGATAGTTATAGTTTTAGAATGTAAATTATAGTAACTATAAGTATGATGTTCTCATCCTTTTGGTTTTGTATTCATAACATAATAGAAAAAATTTGTGTTTTATAATTTTTAATATTTTCTTAATTATATAATATTATTATAAGTTATACATTGATATAGTATAAGTGTGAATATTATATTGAACTTCAATTTTATTGAGTTCAAAGAAACGAAGTAACAAATCTTGGAAATTGATCATTTGAGTTCAAGATTTTGTAAATTCATTTCAAAACATATTTTCATATATAGATAGATGTTTATAAATCAGGTTCATGCCTAAAATATAATGATAATATTAGTTTTAATGAGTTGATTAATAATCTTATTAACGATAGTTTACATTATTTGCTTATTTTATTTTCATTGAGCTCTTAAAATTTTTCACAACTTTTGAAGAAATTTTCAACATTGAGATAGATGCCTTACCCTCTTATATTATTTTGATGTTTATTATTATACTAATTTAATGTATGTTTTAAATTATTAATAATTAAATTGATAATAAGTCATTAGATAGAAAATTAATAAATGAGAAGAGTTTATATGACTTTGTATTTTCATAGAATAAAAAGACAAGTTCATTTAATAAGTCATAAGAAATCATTAATGTCTAACATAATAAAGCTGAAGCAATAAAAGTCTTCATGAAATTAGTTAATTTGGTACCATGTAAAACATAAGGATATTTATTTAAATATCCTAGCATGATTAAGTCTTAAATGATAATTTGATTGTTATTCATTTATTATTTTATACAAATAGACCATGTGACTTGTACATGTTAAATATAATAAACACTTACTATATGATATTATGGGATGTTTGAATGCATACACTTGTGCAAAATGGTGTGGATTTAACTATTTATTGATGTATAAATTTTAGTGGATTCTAATCGATGTAGTATCTATGTATGTGTTAATATTCATGAATAAAAGGATCCATAATGTAATTTTTAAAAATTTACATTAGCTAGATAAGTTCTTGAATATTATCAATTTTAAATCCATGATGGTAGTGACCCTTTGTCAAGTCATTATGACATAATAAGGTAGGCCTAATTTATGCCATTAGACTTCATGCAAAATTAATTTATGAAAAAAAGTCAAACATATTGCATAATATTAATCTTGGATATAAAATTTAAGCTAAATCCTATCATTCATAGAATTATGTAACTAATTGAATGAAAAATCTTAGTATGATGATCTTTATATTTTTAATTAAATTATTTATCTCTTATCTTAATGTCCATCTTCATTATGTTGAATAGTATACTAAGTTGGAGTTTATATTACTTACATGGTCATAGTGTAGATTGTTTTATATCAAATGCATGCATTTAGTTAAGGTTAAAAGTTGGTATTGGTCCTTTTAGGAATACCATATTTTTAATAATCATATTTGAGTGTACAAATTCATGTTTAGTACACTGTCATACCCTGATATACTTATTGGTTGGTTAAAGTAATTTCATAAGAGTATTAGTTGAATTTTTAACCTTATTCAATGACCTGTGTTTGGTATAACATAGTTATGGACTTGATCACACTTTTTGTAAAATAGCTTTCTTTTATTAGATTTGAAATGGTTTTTAGTAACATAATGTTGATTTTTAAAAAATATGCAAATTTTTTAAAACTACATCATTATGTCACTTCTATATGGCATTCAACGTTGTGTGTTTATGTGACATTTATATATCCCTTGTATTAACTTTTGGGCCATATGTCTGACACCATATGCAATTTTTTGAACATTATATGATATTTATTGTATTTACTTATATGTTATTTTAGTTACATGATTCATATCATTCACATCCCACTTATATGCCTCAATGATACATTTTAAAAATACATGCTCATATGGAAATTCCATGTTATATTCAAAAATATGATGAAAATACATTCATAATATTAAATGCTAGTGCATGATTACATCTTTCTCATTACTCTTATTTTGAGATAAGTGACTTGTAGGATATATCTCTCATCTCAAAATAGGAGCATCACAATGGGATTATCTTGAGAATTTAAGTCTTCTTAATTAAAAATTCACAATTATGGTACTATATAGTTTCAAAATTATAACATGATTAATAATTTTTAGATTATTGGGGCATGTCACATGCATGTGCATTCATTGTAATAGTTACAAAGTGCAAGTCTCAAATAGTTATAGTTAGAGGTTTCAATGTTTCAAAATTTAAAATGACATTCAATATCAATTCAGTACATTACATGGGGAATTATAATCATTCATTTTTAATTTACTACATGGACCTTTCAAAAATCAAAAAATCAAAAAGATTTAAATTTTGAAAAATTTCAAAGTTTATCAAAGTTCAAAAGTTTCTAATATTCAATGTTACAAATTTTCAAATATAATCTGAGTTATTTTCTAGTGGTGTACTTCATATTCATGTTGTAATTCATCAACATTAGATTAGAGTGACTATCAACATATATGGTTTTAATTTTTCAATATGTATTGAGCAATAATTTATGGTTCCATTCAATTTAAAAATTAATCTACATAGTCAAATAAGAGTTGGAGAATACAGTCTTCCCAAATCAACATTGTTCAAATGTTTTAAATTTGAGACTTAATCATTCTAAATTTGAAATAGGTTTGATATTTATTTGAAATACCTTATCAAGGGGAAAAAAATCCCATTTCAAGTTATAGGGTAATTATATTTCATACTCTTTCAAGTTCATGTTTTTAATTATCTCTTTAAAAATTTCAAATCTTAGATTTTCAATATTTAAATATGGAAAATAACTACTTTGAGTGGCATTGTTAAAAGTTTTGTAATAATGTTTCTTGCACAATAAATTTTCACATCCAAATATAAATTTTGTATATAGACTTAGGTTCCCATATAATTTACTCTAATAATTACATTTTTTGTAACACTAGAATAATGTTGGGTAAAATTTAAGCATGAAAAATTAATCATTAAGTGTTTGAAAATCTCTATTCTTGGCATGCTTACTCTATTTGGCTTATTCATCATGTCACAAACTCGTAATCCATAAGTTAACCTTTGATGTATTTTAAAAATTTAAAATATAATATAAATAACCCTATTTCAACTAAATTCATCCCTAAAGTACTGAAAATCACTAGTTATGCCTTTTCTAATAATCTTTATCTTTCTGTGATAGGACCACATTAGGTCAAGAAGGGTCACCATGTGGCCTTGTCCTCTAGTGGTCTTATACCCCATGCTATAATGGTAAATTTTTAATATTTATAAATTTTAAAATATATCTTCAACACACTTTATGAATTTGATTAGAAAAAATATTATAAACATTCCCCTATAAAATCACATTAATGCATTCATCTGAGACCCCCTAGCTAGATGATTTCAAATTAATACACATTGAGAAAAAGAGAATTTCTACTTCCAATTTAAATTTTAATGGTTTATAAAAATCATATATTGGTATTGAATATAATTTATTATAGGTCAAGGGAGTACATTAGTAAAAATTTCAATGAATATTATAGGTATTTGCATATAGTTTCATAATTTTATCACACAATCACCTTAGGAGGGATAAATACATCATCTTGAGCCTTATTTGGGTTATTTATGCAATAATAATATTACATATGGTTTTATAATGGTAGTTATACCATTCCAACAACCCCATCCCCCACCTATTTTTTATCATATTTCTATCTAGTGCATGTACAATGTCATGGTTTTATATTTTGTAAGTATTTCATAAATCTACTCACCACCCACATAGAATTAGTAATCCTTCACAAGTAGTCACAAAAATAAATATATCAATAAATTAGGTGCACAATAAACTAGTGCGTGTATAAATTTAATAGACAAAACCAAAGTGTGACCTTCTTCTCCTAGTGCAACCTTATCCAAGCACATCTTGTAATTTGTTTTTGTATGTGACATAATTAATAGTTATTTTAAAGAAGTTTATATTCATTATCAAAAAATACATTTATAAATAAATATATTTTATGGATCATTCCAAATTATTAGGGTTATTTAATATTTTAAAAATTTCCACAATCTATAAAACATTGATGCATTTTATATTATAATATCATATTTATTTATATTGGAATTTCAATGTCAATATTCTAGTCTCTACTAATTTGACTAGTTTTAATTCAAAATAGAATAAAAAATTATACAAATAATGGAACTATAGTTGAAAGCAATGAAAAAAGGAAATGTGTATATGATTTTTGTGTTATATCATAAATCAATCTTGTACACTTGGAAAACTCAGACCTTGATTGCTCCTCTCAATTTCGGACCTTTATCACTTCCATAACTCTCACATATGTTCTATCTTGTGCCCCTTAGAATATATCTCTCACTCTAACCAGTATTGTGTTGATGACCCATGCTTTATATGTTATCAATAATGATTAAAATATGCTTGTATTTCATATCTATAAGTATTGAACATGCACTTAATTTCCTACTCTATGAACACTAATTTCTACAATAGACACTACCATCAATGTTCATGTCTTGACCCAACTCAAGTGCATAGTTCCCTAAAGTCATCTACTTTTCATATGAAAAATATACTAATGGTTGGCCTAAGTTATTTAATTCAATTTATTACTTAATATCAACCCTTATTCATTACTCACCTAGTAAAATACTAATGAAACAAAGGAAACTTATCAAAATCACTCTATCAAGCATTAAAATTAATAAATATTCCCTATTTCTAGATAAATCATAGGTAAAGTACATCAATAGGTCTAAATTACTAAATTATTAGCCTAAAATCTTTATTTTTCAAGTTACAAGCTAGGTTACTATTATACTTGAATTTCCCAATATTACATGAATCACACACAAACCAACACATAAGGTTAATCTACATGTATCCGAGGCCCTCTTTTGGAGTATTGCCTATGTAGGCAATTCCCACTAATATTAGGGTCTTTAGGGTTAGTTTTACACCTTATTCCCTCTAACCGAATTTCCCCCAAGGTCACCATTAAGATGAATAACTTGGTTTCTAAAAATTCATGAGGAGAAATAATATGTTATGCATATATGAATGCACTAGAACAAGGGTAAAGTCAAACCCAAGAGCATCAAAGTGGGAAAAACATTTTATAGTAGGTATTTTATACAATAGACTTGCATCAAACCAATATAGTATAATAAATGTAACTTTCCAAGGATAGCGTTAGTGTCCAAATCTCTGTAAGCATCAAATCCAAAATCTGATGACTATTATAGAATATTTTTCTAGCATGAGTTCTTGTTTTAGATCCAACACTATGTAGGCATCTGAACCAGCTAAGTATATTACCTATTTTTCATTTCCATGCATAGTTTAGTTGTGGTTTCTATATTTAGCCTATACTAGGCATAATAAATTCAATTTATATTTATATCTAATTTTATAATTTAATTGGCCTATTATATATTTTATTATTAGTTTTGTACATTATCATTTATACATTCTTAACCCTTAGACCTCAAAGGATAAGATAATCCCCCTTATCCCAATTAAGGGTTAAAAATTTGGTGAAATCGATGTTTGAACATCATTTATGCCTAAGCATATGCTATAGGATGCTTATGACGTACTTTGTCCTAATCTTTATCGAATTAATATTTTTGTTATCATGTATGATATTTATTTCTTTGATGACTATGATTATGAAACTCTCCAAATTTTTATAAAATAATGGGTAAAAAATGATTATTTTTGTATCCTTCCAAAAACTAAAGATTATAACCTCAAAGGCTTTAATAATGGTAGTTGTCATCCCTTTAATCAGGTCTATGATCCCACCATTTCAATATATGGGTTGAGACATATTAACAAATATAAAGAGACATTAACCATACTTATTACAAAACTATCATATGATTTTGGTCTTTGATATTTTCAAAAGTATTTATATAAAGGCTAAGGATTGGGAAAACATGAGAAAGGTATAGTTTAGTTATTATTCTTAAAAAAACATTATCTCTGAAATATTTGGATTTTCATAAAATTCCATGAGGACCAAAAAATACAATAAATCTAAGCATGGCTTTAATGAATATTTTCCCACACAGTTGGGTATATATGACAAAGAGGATACTTCATTTGATCACCAAAAAATCAGGGAAATACATCAAAAAATTATGAATGATTTACAAATAACTTATAATGGGAGCCATGACTTCACACAAATTAATTCACACCCCCATAATTCCTACATTTCAAAACTCTATTCACCTGAGGAACAATGTTGGTTCCCTCATACATTTATTAGAAACAAATTTTATACCAAAAGAGGGACCTCAAATAAAGTTTTTTCAAGCTCAAGTTATCATACCAAAAGTAACAAAGTTCAAATATCCCATACCACAACTAAAATATCCTAAATTTAGTCATCATGAACTTTCACTTGTTATGCATAATGATGAAGATATCCATAAGCCTAGATTCAAAAAAGGTGGAGATTTGCAACCAATGATAACACATATTAAAAATACCTCTTCCTATGGAATATTTTATGTCTGTGATGACCATTATTATGAATATTCAAAATCATGTTTCTATAATTCAAATGGAAATGGCTCTCCATAATAATATTTGACATATAACCTCATTTAATAATCAATCAATTGAAAAATGTATACTTGAATATCCTTATCAATAAGATTTTAAATTATCAGATTTAGCTATTTTTTTGAGACACAAGGACCCATTTGAACACATGATAAAGTATGTACATTACTTTCATCATTGGGCACAATTTTAAAACATGTTTCTCAAGGTTTTGCATATGAGTATTTCTAATGAGACTCAAAATTCATTGTATAGTTTACCAAATGATTCCCTAAACATTTTTTTGCAATTAAAAAGATGCATTCTTCATGGCTTTCAATATCCACAAGGTTACAAAACTTATATTTGAATATTTTCACAATTTAGAAAAATATGATCGTGAATCCATTCAACATTATACTATTTGATTCAAAAGTACATGTTATAATCTACAATTTAGACCCTCAGAGTTTGAATTGTAATTTATCTTTTGTAGAGGCCTTCTTTCCCCATTAAAGGAATGAACACTACATAAATAATATGAGTCATTTATCCATTTATATAATAATGTGAATAGATATGATTCATTCATAATTACTCATTAAACATAACTTAACATATATCCCTCCAAATACCATAGTTTTATACATCACACAAACCATGGAGATAACTTACCTAAGGAGCACTATAAAAAATAATGTGGTATTCTTAATCTTTATATGACTAGTTTGGAAATGTTACTTAACATGGGGAAAATCCAATGTCCACATACTATGAAAAAATCATAAATTGAATAAAACAAAAATCATCCATGCCAACAAAATTTAACAATTACCTTATACATGAGTGGTGTTTATTTTTGGCATAACCATATTAATCTTACATAATAAAAAATTATTCACAATGTAAGATGCTTAGAACAAATTGGATTCAATTTAATAAAATTAAAAAATAAAGGAGGCTATAAATAATCCTTGAGAAACATATTAATACCAATTTATATTGGTCCTAAAGTAATTCAAACTTGATTTTGGGTTATGCCAACCACATCTCCATGTGTAATTACACTAGGAACTTTTTGGAAATACTAAGTGGAAGCAAACAATGATCCACATAAGAAAGGTATTTCCTTTCCTCATGAAGTAAAATTAATACATATTCCAAATGATAGAATTACTTATTCTACTAAACATGAAAAACATGAGGAGGAATATTCTATGTACATTTTCAACCTATCCAATCATGACACAAATAATATAAATGATCCAACTTAAGATTGTCAAGCAACAAGTGGGGGTGATACATATGACCATCCATTAGATGAGATCATAGTTTAGTATATTAAAACTTTCCAAAAACAAAAAAAATACAAAACATTCCAAAATATAAATTAAAAATAATAAAATAAAAAACATTCAAAAATCCAATAATGGTTTTTGCACCTAAATTTTCTATTGGATCCTTGGCATTTATGTGATAGTTCGATGTTGATGGATGGAATATTTAGTTACTCTTACATCCACATGTGTGTCACACTTATAATTGAGTATGATATAGGCATACACAAATACATGATCTATTCCTTTTTAGATGTTGAACCTTTCCTCTACTCATGTCATGTAGTCATTAAGGTCATCTAGTTATTTGATCTTTATACACATATGTTATATTTTTCAATGATAAATACACATTTTGATGTTTGAGCTTACATATGTATTTACAAATGCCTTTATCCATTATTATATCTTATAGAGTGTACTTTATATGATATATACTTGACATTTTTTCTAAAAACATTAGATCCATGGGATACTATGACATGTTTATGTTGATTTCTTATGCTTTTATTTTATGCACTTCCTTGAGTGTATTTATTTTCTATTGTCTTTATTGTTCAAGCATTTGAATATGATACTTTTATTGTGGACCCTATGCCTATGTATGCTTACTTCAACATTTTCATTTGTAATTGTTTTTTGCATGAAATTTTGGGTAAGCCATCATTAACTTTGTGTAAATTTGACTAAGTTATGTCTCTTTTATTGTAAAACATTAAAACATGCCCTTTTTTGAGGTCTCTTTCAACCATTTTATTTTGGCTTGCTATTGAGTTCTACTATGTGTGTCCTTATTTTTCTTTTTAAACTCATACTACTACTATATATACATTTCCATGATCATTATCATAAATTTTAGGCCTTCATGTGATCACATTGGTTATATCTGCTTCAATGATATATGTATCTAGACATGTTACTTATATATGGTACATGCTTACATTCACAAAATTTATAATTGTCTTATCCTTTTTAGGTGAGGTAGATATCATTTCATATCTTTACCTGACCTGAAAAAGAGGAAATATCAATAGTGTCATGTCATTGAGGCATGTTATCCACACTTCACATAATTTTTAGATTCAGTGGGGGCATGCTTTGGAAGCATGTTCCCCACACTTGTCTAATAATTGGTACTTATATCAATTTTTATATTTAGTGAGAGCATTTTTTATGGGCATGGATTACACACATTGGAGTTTTTAAAGTCAATGGAAGCATGTCATATGGGCATGGATTCCACACATTTAGAAATTTTATATTTAGTAAGGGCATGCTTCAGAAGTGTGTTCTCCACACTTATCGGATATTCAACATATCTATATTAAAATGGGGGAATATTTTGGAAACATGTTATCCATATTAGTACATATAGATTTTTTTAGATTTATAAATATATATTTAGGGATTGATTTATAATCATTTTATCCACACTTTCAAATTGGCCAAAACACATAATTATCAGATTAAGATTCACAATTATTGTAGAATTCTATACAATCATGTTATTATTGTACAAATTATCATCATGAGACATATATGCAGTGCATATGTTATTTCATTTTACCTAATATTAGAATATTAAAACCAATTTTAGATTCTAAACCTCTTTTATGGACTGTTACCACATCATGCAATTTTTTATAATGATACCCTATGTACTTTTATGAATTTTATTGAACCAATCTACTATAGTAATTGGTTCAATTTTTGGTATGGTTGAGGTAATAAAATAAATAAATATTTCTAAATTTTTAGGTTGGACTTGATTTTATAAACCATCCTCACCAGGTTATAGGTATCATTAGGTTACATAATTGAGCTAATATCAGCATCTAGGTGGGAAAATGTCAACTTCAAGACGGCAACTCACTTTTGCTCTAAGGATGGGGGCATATGACATATAATATCTCTCCATCCTTGTATCTCCTTGGATATATGTGATTTCAAGATTTATATATATTTGTCCTAATATTTGTTTTAAATTCTTATAATGATACATCATTTTCAAATCAACTTGGAAATAGACAAGGCAATTATATCAACACATAGGTGTATTCCTAAACCCCAATATTTTAATTTTAATCTATTTAAATTAATTTAAACCCAAATTATATGAATATATTATATATTGTAACATGCTCTTAGTTGTAAGTCTATAAGTAATAAAGCACTTAAATTGGACACATGAAAAGAAAAGGTGTGTTTTATACACCCTGGTATCCATTCTTTTCATTTAAACTAGTAATTTCATTACCAGATTAAAGGGGATAAATATTAATGTTATGTATGAATTATATATAAATTTAGTCTTTTACACTTAGAAAACCCAGACCTTGGTTTTTATTCTATGTTTTAAACCTTTATGGTTTATAAAAGTATTTATTTTACTCTATATTGTATCCCTTGTCCTATATATCTTAGTCTAACCAATCTTATGTTGATGACCTAGTTCTTTTAACTTACCTATAGTGCTTAAAATTTTCTTATCTTCCATCTCTATAATTCTTGAACCTATACCTACTTTCCTTATCCTTAGATACTAATTTCCAAGAGAGACACTAGCATCAATGTTAGTGTCGCAGCCCAACATAAGTATCTAGTGCCCTAAATTCATATATTTTACAAATGAATTGTATCCTAATGGTATACCTAAGTGATTTAATATGAGTTATTACTCCAAAAGGATTTATATAAATAAAAAATCAATCATCATTCATTCCTCACCTAGAAACATTACAAAGAGATGAAGGTAACTTATCAAAAGCACTCTATCAAGCATTCAATTGAACAAAGTTTCCCTTTTTCCACACTAATCATAGATATAACACATATATAGTTTTTAAGTACTAAAATACCAACCCAAGAGCCCAATTTTCCATGTTACAAGCTAGGTGACTATTTCCCTTACTTTTCATAATATTACATGATTCACACACAAGACAACACATAAGGGAGAACTACATGAGTCTAAGTTCCTCTTTTAAATTATTTTATATGTAAGTAACACCAAAAAATAGCGGGTCTTTTGGGTGAGATCAACACCATGTTCTTGCTAACCCATTTCCCCTAAGGTCACCATGAAGATGAAGAACTAGGGTTTTTCAAATTTATGAGAAAGGACAGTCCCTGACCCATATTTGAATGAGCTAGAGTGAAGATGAACTAAAAACAATATTCATACATGTTATCACATCCTTTTAGATTATTTATTTTATACATGGCACTTTTGTATAACCCAAATATTATTGTTGATTAAATCATCCTAAGCTGATGTTAGTGTACAAAGTTCTAAAGGTGTTATATCCATAATTTAGTGACTATTCTAGAATCTCCTTCCATATTGATTTCTACTCATTATAGATCCAACACTATATTATCATCATAAAAAACTATGTATATTACTTATTTTTCATTTAAATTCATATCTTAGTTCTACTTTCTATATTTATCATATACTTAGCATAAAAAATTTAGTTTATACTTATGTGTTTATAATTTAATTGGTCTATTATAGATCTTATTTTCACCCTTGTGTATTATAATTTATGTATTATATATTATTAAACCCTATACAAAATAATATATAATAATCATCCTTATCCATATTTAGGGTTAATGTAATGTCACCAAATTTTTCATATAATATCACACATAAGGCCCAAAGGCCACATAGAAGGTACATGTGAATGTCACATAAAAACAAAAGGACAAGGGCCATGGGTAAATGGCATGGTGATTCCATACAAGAAATAAAATTTGTATGTTACACACATAAGGCCAAGGGGCACATAAAATAATCAAGTTTAATTTTATCATGTAATAAAGTAAGAATTGGAGGCATAGAAAAAATGAGACTACTCTACATCAATCATATGTATCAATGTCATTGTCATAAACATAACATATCCATGTAACAAAATGATAGTATGAGTTAATATGTTCCAAAAATCATAAGTTTTGGTTGAAAAATATTTAAATAATATAAAAGTAACACAGTAACAATGAATTCTCAAAGAAGAGATGTTTTATTACTCAAGATCTCAATACAACTATATGCTTATCTCTAGGAAGAGATGTCTAATTTCCATTTTGGGTTACATATTAATTTATACAAATTTTTTAAGTAGGGTGAGGATTTTTAATTACACCAATATTGAGGGATATGCATTGGTTTGACTTCCATAATTTGAAACAATACAAAATTTGAGGAATTACTATTTTTAGAAACTTACTATTTTTATACTACACTACTAAAATTGAAATTAGGGGCACTTACATTGGGTTTTTAGGGTTAAAAATTCATTGAGAAAATTTCCATGCCATCTAACCAATTTCTCCTAATTATTATATTTCAAACAGTTCAAATGGTGAGTTAATTGGAGTTATGGTGTAAAAGTTATGGCTCCCAAAAGTTCAGTCATCAATCGGAGTGGAACCGTCACCCGAATTGTCCCCTGAATTGTTGCCCAGATCAATCCTCCCTCCTTGTGAATAAAAGGTCCCCATTACATTATGTTTCCTCATTAGGTGTGGTAGTTGTATCTTTATTTGATTCTCTATGATCCACTCACCTTGGTGGCTAAGTTGGCCCTTTTGACCACTTGATAAAGCATAATAGAGCATCCTCTTATTGTCTTCATCTAGGTGTCCATAATTTGATCCTCCTCCACTACAACAAAAATATATGGATTGAGCTCATCAATTTATAGTTGCTTTGATATGACTTAAGTTTACAAAAGAGGTGGATGATATGGTTTGAGGAGCTCCACATTGAATATTGGATGCAGACCAAGGTAGGCTGGTAGGTTCAACTTGAAAGCATTTTCTCCAACCTTTCTAGTGATGGTGTAGGGACCATGTCATAGAGGCCAATTTGTTTCTGTGTGGGCTTGAAAGTGATTCGTTCTAAAGCTATAACCAAACCTTATCACCTATAATAAAATGGTGTGCAATCCTATGTTTGTCATGGCATTTCTTATACTTCTAATTCATCTTCTCCAAGATGTCATGAACTTGCTACTGAATGTGTTGCATTTGTTCAATGAACTTTGTTGCTTTTGATACCTTATATCTTCCATGAGGTGTGTATTCCATGATGGAGAATGGAACATCTATATCAATTAGTGACATGGATTATCACTTGAAGCATATTGGAATGGACTGTGCTTGGTAGAGTTATGCAGGGCCCAATTATATCTATGTTGTATGGAAATAATCCCCTCATCCCATGTGTGTGGATGTTTGGAGTGATACATATGAATCATGTGAATAATCAAGCAATTCAACACCTTTGTCTAACCATTATTTTATGGATGGAAGGCTATGGAATTCATTAGATTGGTATCCATCATCTTCCATAGAGTGGACTAGAAGATGCTCAGGAACCTTTTGTCTCAATGTGAGACAATGGACTTGGGGAGACTAAAATGGAGCCATACATGACTAAAATATAGTTGAGCAATTTCTTTAGTAGATATATTTTTATTATAAGAAATCATGATAGCCATTTTTTAAAAATGATCAACTATAATAAAAATATAGTCCTTGCCATGTTTTAAAGTGGGCAAACCTGAGAGAAAATCCAAAGAGATATATTCCCAAGGCCTAGTTGGTTTTAGCAATGGCATGTACAATCCTTGCTTCTTATTTTTTCTCTTGGATATCACATATGATGTGCAATAATTTAGATACATTTCCACATCTTTTAACATATGGGGCCATTAGAAGTGTTTCTGAAGAACTGCTAATGTCCTTTCTACACCAAAGTGTCTAGCTATCCAACTAAAATGTGTTTCCCATATCATCTTTTGTTTCTCTAAAGTTGGAACACATATGTGCCCCATATGATAGGGTACATTATCTTGTAAATAGAAATTATAAACGTGTTTACCTTTTTAAAGCACTTGATATGTATCAGCAAAGGTAGGATATGCTTCATATAGAGCACCCCAAGTGGTAGTCTCATGTCCACATAGGTTAAAAACTATTGCGAGTGTAGTAATTGATGGGTGGCTCAAATAATCTATAGTTATATTTAAGCTCCACTATTTGTGTTTGATTGTCATATGGAATTGTTGAAGATATGTGGCCCACTTTTGGTGACTCTCATTTCATAGTTGGCTCTATGTCTAGATGAATTCCAATGGTCTATGGTCAATGTGGATGACCATCTATTTCCCCAAGATGTAGTGTTTCCATTGTTTGAAGGCTTGCACAATGGCATAGAGCTCCTTATCATATGTTAGATATTGTCTGACTATATCAGTGAAAGTTTCACTATGATATGCAATAAGATGGCCATGGTTCATGGTGATAGCTCCCATAGCATATTTAGATGCATCTGTCATCAACGCAAAAGGTTGATGCAAATATGGCAAGGCAAGAATAGGGGCTAAGCAATGTCTATTCTTCAAATTATCAAATTCCCTTTGTTGTATTTCACCCCATTGAAATCTAGCTTTATCTCCTCCTTTAGTCACTTGGGTTAGTGACCAAGCAACATGTGAAAATCCAGGAACAAACATGTGATAGGAATTTGAAAGACCCAAGAAGCTATGAAGTTCTGTGAGGGTCCTTGGTGTAGGCCATTATCAAATAACTTGAATCTTTTCTAGATCAACATAAACCCCTTATTCATTCACAACATACCCAAGGTACTAAATTTTTGTCATCATAAATATGCATTTGTTGATATTTACATACAACTTATGCTCCTAAAGAGTTTAAAGCACCTTACAAACATGTTGCAGATGTTCCTCCCATGTTCTACTATAGATGAGTATGTCATCTAGGTAGAAAACCATGAATGAGTTGGTGAAGGATCGTAAGATGTCATCCATCATCCTCATGAAGGTTGTAGGTATGTTACATAATCCAAAAGGCATAACCAACCATTTGAAGAGCTTCTCCTTGTATTTGACTGTAGTCTTCCAGACATTGATGGGATCGATGGGAATTTGGTGATAGCTAGATTTGATATCAATTTTGTTGAATAAATTTTCACCATAGAGTTGGTCAATAGGTCATCAATCATGGGGAGAGGGTAGCAATTATTCATAGTGATTTTATTTAGGACTTGATATTCAATGTAAAGCCTCCATGTTCCATATTTATTTGGTGCCAAGATAATTGAGCTACCACAGGGTGAAGAGCTTGGTTTGATGTGACCATTTTGGATCAATTCATGAATATATTTTTTTATCTCATCATTCTTCAAAACTAGTTTTTGATACACAAGACTGTTAGGCAAAGGTGACCCTGGGATCAAATCAATAAAATGTTTTACCTAACAATGTAGTGTAAATCCTATGGGTGATTTTAATAAGTCATCATATTCTCATGTGATTTGTCCCATCTAATTTTGTTGTGTTGATTGTGTATTCAAGACTGCAACATCAACCTTCTTATATTTATGTGGTTTGACCACCATGAGAGTGAATTGTTGTGTCTTTTATACCAACTTATTACATTGCTTGGCACTGATTAGGGAGACAGATGTGGGAGGTGGTACCTTTGGTACCCTGTAGTGTCATGTTCCAAGAGTGAAGATGATTATTTGGGTTAATGATTCAGAGATGCCATGTCGATCATACATGAAAAACTGATCAAGGAGTACATCACACACATCTATATTGACCACATCACACAAGACTTCATCTTGGAAATGTTTTATTGCATATGAAAGAATACACTAATGGTTGACATGGAGGTCTCTTCCTGGGCTCAACCATCTAATATTATATGGATGTGGGTGAGGCTTCATAGATAGATTTAGACTTTTCTCAAATTTAGCAAAGATTAAATTATTTTGACTCCTACTATAAAAAATGAAATGTAGAGGCTTACTTTTTAGCCATAATTTAGAGTGGAACAATATTTATTTGTCATCTAGCCTTTCCTCATGGGTCTATGATGAAGTGAATATGGTGTCAGGCTCAACATCTATAATTTCTTCTTCATCCTCTTTGACTGTAGGTTGTGTATGAGATAGAGTAGTAGATGTTGAGTATTGTGACTCAAAAAGTAGTGACTTGATGGCTCGACATTATTCTTTGGAGTGAGTTCCAGTTTTGTGGTAGTCACACCATTTTCTAGCCTTCCCCTTTTGGGGTTTATTATATTAAAACTCATTTTGCTTCCAATTTTGGCCTCATGTTTGACCTTCCTTATAATTTTTCCATTTTTAGGGTTGACTCTTCATATTTTTTCTACCATGCTTTTACTCAATCTTCACTACAAACTTGTATGCCTCACCGAGGGTTTCATATTCAAGAGTTTGATTTCCCCCTATATGTACAATTGTAGTCCACCATGATATTTGAGAGTCTTATGTTTCTCACTTTCTTGGATGCCTAATCTTGTAGACAAAGAATGGAAATTTTCTATGTAATCTTGAACAGATTGGTCCTTACCTTGGTGATGTTGTTGGCACTATATGTATAGATCATCATATGCTCCAATGGGATAGTATTCTTCCTTTACCACTTCCATGAAATCATCCCATGTAGGTTCCACCTCAAGGCCAATGTCATCTATACTGAACCTCTTTTTGTACACTTCCCACAATTTTTTCACAAGTAATGATGCTTTCAAAAGAGCGAAAGTGATCTTTTCTCTATCGATGAACTTATTTACAGAGAAGTAGGAAGATAATTGACCCAACTATTTGTTTACTACATTATCATTGATTTTATCTTCAAATGTATTAATATAAAAATTTACCTAAACCTTGAAGGTTGGTGGGGCACTGAAAATATGGTCCATGGATGAGGAGCCAAGAAGTGCAGATGAGGAGCTAGAATTTCCCATCAAAAGTTATTGGAGAATTTGGGAAAATTGTTGTAGCATCTGTGCTTGTTACCATTGGAAGGCTTTATTCACCATTTCCTTGAAAGGATCAAATGTCCCAGTGTCATCAGCCATTTGAAGTCATTTGGAGTGAATAGGTGGATAGTTTGGAAGCTTTGTTGTTTTCCCCCCAAGCTTCTTGTAGCCTAGCCTCATCCTCGAGATCATACACTCTCAAGATAAACCGATCTGATACCACTGATCCAAAACTTAGAAGTTTTGGTTGAAAAATATTTCAAGAACACAAAAATAACATAGTAACAATGAATTCTCTGAGAATAGATGTTTTATTACTCAAGATCGTAGTACAACTATATGCTTATCTTAGGGAAGAGATGTCTAATTTCTATTTTGGGTTACATACTCATTTATACACATTTTGAAAGTAGGAGGAGGATGTGGAAGGTCACCAATATTGAGGGAGATGAATTGGTTTGACTTCCATAATTTGAAATAATATATAATTTGAGGAATTACTATTTTTAGAAATTTACTATTTTTAGATTGCACTACTAAAATTGAAATTTGGGGCACTTCCATTGGTTTTTTAGGTGTCAAAATTCATTTAGAAAAGCTCCATTCCATCTCACCATGTTTTCTTCATTCTTAGCTTTCCAACAGTTCAAATGGCAAGTCAATTAGAGATACGGTGTAAAAGTTATGGCTCCCAAAAGTTTCATCATCAACTGGGGTGGAATCGTCACCTGAATTGTTGCTTGAATTGTTGCCTGGATCAAAATACAAAACATTTATATTTTGTATAAATCAACATGGTAGAGATTTTGTCAACAGATACAACCTATTGAAGTGTTTATAAATAGTGAAGATATTCCCCAACATAGCAAGGATATTAGGTAAAAAGGGAAGCTTGACATAAAAAAAACTATGTAATAGTATGTCTTGTATCACACTCAAATACCTCATGAAAATTAGTATGTATTTTAAAGTTTATATATGTTATTTAATTGACATGAAATATATAACATATGTAAATAAGTAAGCTAGTAATATTTGAAAATTCTTGCAAGTCCTAATTTTACATTTTTTAAAAATATATACTTTTCTATTGAAATATTAGACTTAAAAATGTGTGCATGTGTGCATGCATGCACACACACATGTGCATGTGTGTGTGTGTGTGTGTGACATAGATTCATGATGTTCAAGGAATTTTTGATAGGTTCTCCTTCAATTTTGCCCAATATATCAGATCATGTACCAATAATTTAATTTATTATGAATGGAAGCAACCAATTGGGTTTGAAATTTATTTTGTTTCTTTATCAACAAATTAGTATTATGTTGATTTTATTTAAGTACAATATCAATGTTTTTAAATTCATGATCATATATTTTCATATCATATTCTATTTTGATGCCTTCTTTACAAACATTAAAATTTAAAGAGCATGTATACATTTTCTATCAATCATAAATGTTTTTCATTATATTCATAATATTTTATAATTTACTTTAATGATAATTTTAAGGAGGGTATTTCTATCTCAAGAGGGATTATTGCTTTAGTTCCAAATTTATGATTAAGGTGCATCAATTTTAGTGTTTTTACGCTTGTGAAATATTTCCAAAGAGTTTATATGATTATATCATGCAAATCCATTCCATTCTTTTCGATGGTATTTCTTAAGATAATATTTATTTTTTTATTAGTTGATTTATCTTGATCATCTTCATGCAAATATTAAGGAGTGGAGAAGGTCTAGCATATTTTGAACTTAGCACAAAATATTTTGACTATTTTATTTTTAAAATATGAACCATTATCCATTGAAATTATAGACAGTAAACCATATCATGTGATAATATGTGTTAGTATAAAAGAAAATAAATATTCACCTATTTTAGATCATAAAGGTAAACCCTGTACCCATTGACTTTTTGATTTAAGTCAAATCCTCCAAGGGAAAAAGTTCAAGGAGAAGTAATAGGCTATAGTGTATATGATGGGGTGTGACTAATATTCATATTCCTTTAACATTGAGAACATTAAAATCATATTTGTGACATTATTGTTACATTGTTGGCCAATAGTATCCCTAATGTAATATCTTATAAGACATAGTCTTACAACCAAAGTGGGTTCTACATTAAATATCATGAAATTCAATTCAAATAGTATGAGTTTAAATGTGATTTAGACATCATATTAAATTCCAATCAAATAAACATTTTAATATGGATCCATCAATGAGTACATAATGCATAGCTTAATGTTGTAAGTGATTTTTATCCTCTCATCTAATGTTTATTGAATAGATATACTTATAGAGAAAATTGTGTGTGTGTGTGTGTGTGTGTGTGTGTGTGTGTGTGTGTGTGCGCGCGCGCGCGCGCGCGCGCGCGCGCGCGCGTGTGTGTGTGTGTGTGTGTGCGTGCATACACACACACACACACACACACACACACACACACACATAGATACTATTAAATACAAGATCATTGGATGTAACACTTTAAGGACTACATAGAGAACTTATAGACACACTATTGTAATTTATAGCAGAGTGATTCTACACAAAGTACATATCATAAATATCATATTTAGCAAAAGTTTTTGATTCGTAGGATCCCACAGAAAGGGCAAGCAAAGAGCATACAGTTTTTCCTGACTTCCTAAGATTCAAAACACTAGAATAAAACACTAGAATTGAATCTAGGTATTCAATGCTAGCATGACAAAGATTTGCCTTTTGTTTTATCCATCTAGTATCAACTATTTTCTTCAGATTTTCTTGTAGAGGAATTTGGCATTCATATGTGGATTTCTTATATAAAGATTTTTTTTTACAAGAATAATTTCATGCAGTTGAATTATGATGGGATAGAAAGTAGCCAAGCTATTTGAACAAATCATCATGTCATAAATTAACGTTTCATGTTGTACTATCTTAAAATGATAGTTAGAGCCACCAAGCATAATAGTAATAACTATAGACAATTATGAAAATATAGTTTTTATATTGAAAGTCAACTTATGAAAATTAGCTTTCCACATATCAGTAGGAATAAAATGATATCTAGAAAGGGAGATATTAGCACATATGTCAAGTAAGACATCGAAGCTCTATGGTTTAAAACCATCCCATTTAATCTAAATTTCACATACTAGATTATTAGTATTATATATTGATATCTGATGTATGTTTGAATTTTTATGAGAGGTTTCACCCCCTTGAAAATGAGATTCTATCTCATTAGTTACTTGAATCAATTATTCTTCAAATAGTTGTTCATGTTCATCAACAAGAGCTTCTTCTTTCATAATATCTTGAAATTTAGTTTGAGCTTTAGCTAAGAATCTCTAGAGTTGACAGATGTGTTACTTTCATGAAATATCTCTATCATATGTGTCAAGTTGATAAGCACCTTCAACCAAAGGATCTTTCTAGTTTTTAGATTAAAATTCTTGGGATAAAATACCCTTTTGCCTTTTTTTTGAGCTAAGAAGAGAGAATATTTTTGCTCAGTAACTACAATTTGTTGTTGTAAAAACATTCTTTTAGAGATCATATTTACAGGATTTTTAGCATAACTTTCTTTGAGGATAGATATTTGTTGGGATAAACTCAATGCATCTGAAAAAGGAGAAGAAATCATATGAATATGAAATCCTATATCAGAATCATAATCAAATGATTCATCTTTTGATTTAGTAAGATTCATATGTACTTGATTATTAGATTCATCACTATTTGATGCTTCCCATAAGATATCTGACTCATATTGGAGTTCATCTTCATTTGAAACTAAAACATATTCATCTTCATTGATTCCTTGGCTATTCAAAAAATTAATATTAATTGGATTATTTTCTCTTATTAGGACATTTATTTGCATAATGATCACCTTGGCAGATGAATCATTTGACTAACTTCTTTTGGAACCCATGTTTCTTTTTTCTGAATATCCTTTTTGGACCAAATTTCCTTTTTATAGACTTATATCTAGGCTTCCATGGCTTAATATAATTAAATTCTTTTTCTAAGGAGCATTTTCAAGACTGAGATTTCTTCTTCTTTTTATACTGTCTATATCTTTGCACATCCATACATCTAAAGTAATCATCAACAAAATTACAAAAAATGTCACTAATCTATTTGTGAAACATCATAGTTTCTTCTTGTGCCTTTTTGTCTACAAATAACCTTTCATTAACTAATTTAATATTATGATTTATCCTTCTAAAGAGCATAGTTGGAATATTATCACCCATAACAACTTTATACTTGCTAGTAAAATATTTATAAAAAGATTCTATATACCTAATCTTATATGTTGGATTAAATATTTCTCAAGTATTATAGAATAAATTGTCTATATAGCACATATATTCATCTAGCTTGGTCATATCACACAATTGGGCTTTAAGAAACTTTCCTTTGTTTACTTCTTTATCATTTTCAAGTGTCCCAACAAATTTAGGAAGTAAAGCATTGCAGGGTGTAGAAATAGGTTTTGGATAAGTGTATATGATTTCATGAAATAGTGGACCACTAGCATCCCACCATTCTTTGATAGTTCATATGAATCCATTTGCAATTTGTTGACTAAAACTAAAAGGATCTTTCTTAAGACCTTGAATTTGTACATTGGCCCAAGCTAACATTGCATGAATAATTTCTTTCCTTCTTTCTAGTGGTTCACAATTGAATTTCCAGAAGAAAGGTTGAAGGTTCAGTGTTCGTATTTGAGAATCTAGTGGAGGTCAAAACTTTGAATATTCTCCTATATCAAAATAGCTTTCAATTTTAGTAGGTCCAATCTTAGCCGTACCTACTTGGAAGATATTATCAAGAGATTTCTCAGAATCAGGTAGACCTTTTGATTTAGATTTTATGAATGATTCTCTTTGTATCTTTAAAACATTTTGTGAAGAATGAATATTTTGACTGTAATTAATATGTTCTAAAACAACAATTTTTATCTATTGTTGAGAAGATTTTCCTTTATCTTTCAGTATATATGGGATATCAATAATATAATATAAGCTAGAATTTTGGTTTATAATTTCTCTAGCTCTGTTATTAGAGGCTAAAGATAGTTATTTGATTTCCTAATGCGCATCTTCCTATTTTGTTTGAAGAGTAGCAATTTGAGTTTTCAAATCTATTTCAATAGAAGCCATACTAGTCTTAAGTTGATCTTGAATTTGACTAATAATATTTTCTTGAGAAATCATATCATTTACCTTTATTTCAATATATTATTGTTGTAGTCTAATACTACTAAATTCATTATCTATTTTTAGATAAACTGACTATGATGGGTAGTAATATTATCATTCAAAACATTAATGGCTCTAGTAATAACTCATTTCTGATATAAATCAATACTTCTTAACATTTTAGAAACTTGATCAAGACTTTGCTATATTTTTGAAACTTTATTATTCAAACATTTAGTTGCAAGATTATTCTAATTCATTAACTTAACTTGTATGGACTGATCAAGGCTCTTATTAGTAGATCTAAGATAATACATATGTGCTCTATATTTTCCATCTGGTGAATATTGATTAAAGTCAATAGGCTTTGGGAATCCCTTTCCTATGTATGATTCATCTCCTAGAGGATTTTTCCATATATGACCTTCCCGTTCTTCCTTTTTAGTCTTTTCTTTAGAAGTTCCTTCCATATTAATTCTTTTGGCTTCAACAAGTAACTTATTATTTTTCTCAAGAAAATTTTCTATAGTTAAATCCCTTTTAACCATGTGAATACTAGATTGATTTGGATGACTTGTGATTATTTGGAAGTGAGGATTGATTGGAGGCAAGGATTGTTGCAATTGTATATTCAAAATATGATCTTTGAGATCATTCTCAGAGTCAAATCTGATAATTGTATATGCTGCATATACAATTAGATATATATGTATATGTGTATAAATGTACACACACACATATACATATGTGTGTGTATGTATATATGTACGTATGTATGTATATGTATATATATATATATATATATATATATATATATATATATATCTATATATATATATACACACAAATATACATATAGATATGTATATGTGTATATATATACATATACATATATGTATATATGTAAATTGACATATGGCTATATGTATATATACATATATAGAAATAGACATACACACATACATGTATATGTGTATATATATATATGTATACACACACATATGTGTATGTGTGTGTATGTATATTCATATATACATATATACATATACATACACACACACACACATATATATAATTTGCACTTCATTTAATAGTTATAACTTATAATGCATTACAATTTTCATTATCAATTGGATAATTGCATAATTGTTGGATAGTATATACTACATGAACATTATTAATTTCAATTGGAATTAAGGATGTGACAGTAGCCATGGTATCAACATTCTGATTATCTTTGTGAGGAGTGATATCAATGGATAAATAAGAGAAGTGTGTTGTGAGAGGTTGAATGAAGTATTTACGTGGTATTATCTTGTCTTATTTAGTCTAAATAACATTTATAAATTTATTTCTAACAAGCTATAAATCACCATATACACGTAAAAACAAGATGCGTAACTTTTGTGCTATTAACAAGCCTAGTACTAGAGCTTCATATTCCACTATGTTATCTATGCTTGAAAATACTAAACAAAAATAAAAATTCATGTGTTCACCTTGTGGAGTAACAAACACAATACCAACCCAACACCTATGGCACATTTAGATATATCAAAATGCATGGTTCACATATTATTATCAATATTATAAGAAGTAAATTTGTCTTAAAATTCAATAGTAATGTACAGTGGATTGTGTAACATGGTAGTAACTAATTGATCTACAATAACTTTCACTATAATATAATTTTGTGAGATAATATGTAAACGAAACTCAATAAAAAGAATAACCCATGTTTTGGTATATACCTTGAAAAATAGGGTTTTGACAGAAGATATTTAAATAGATCAACCTTAATGATTGCATAAATATCATTATGAAATATATAACATCAAAATTTTTTCTTGGAAAAAATAAGAGCTAGGCATAACTAAAAACTAATGTAGTAAATCACATGTTCACGATGATTT
>JARHVA010003855.1:1595000-1657500 GCA_037957365.1 Torreya grandis | reverse complement strand
TCTAAGCCCATCACAGACAATAACACCACATTTGTATAGTAGTGTCATGTGGCTCTAATCTCCAAAAGTGATGCTAGTGTCTTTTATGAAGGACTACTCTGAGCTTCTAGGTGCAATCTCTCCTATGTTTATTGCTTTTATTCATATGTGCATAAAGTTTGAGACTTTGTATTTTTCATGTAATAGTCAACTAGTGATACAAGACCTAATTTTAATTGCATTTAAGGTATGTGATGAAAAGTGTGTTTGTTATTAGGATAAGATGGACATCCTCAACACCCCACTATGAAGAGATCTGCATACATACCAATAATTTGAAGAGGGATCAAGCCCGATGTAGTTCTCCCCACATAAGTGTTGGTGAAAGTTCAAGTGATGCTAAAATTATAATGGTATTGAATTCCTCGAGTGCAATTGAGATTGGAAAAATTAAAAAATGAGCTTAGGGTAGTTGGATATGGTAGAATGTAGAAATAAGAAAAAATGGGGATAATAACCTTGATTTTGATTAACTTATTTTGTGATTGAATAAGTAATTTCCATATAATTTCAATATAGTGGATAGAGGTCTAAAAGTAGTGTATTTAGAGTGTTTTATATCTTGTGTAGATAATAAAAGATGTTTAGACCAACCTTAGGAGGGTTTTAACTTTGAAATTATATTCATTTGGGAAAGATAAGGTAAAATATATTAGAAGCATTTTGAGGACACTAGTTCCATGTGGCTCTAATGGCATTAACATGGTGCTAATGTCTAGATGCTAGACTATTGGGAATGAAGGGTTAGGTTCAAGAAACAAGGGTCTAAGACTATGTTTAAGGTGGCCAAGGATATTTTTGGTCTACATAAAGGTTAAAAAAGTGTGATAATAGGATTTCTAATAGGTCTAGGGTTAATATACGAATAGGTAATCTGAAGTAAAAATCTTATCACTCAAATACCACTTTTAGGTGATTACATTCCCCCTACCCTTAATGCTATAAATACAATAAAGTGAAATGACTAGTATAAATGAAAAAGAAGCATAAATAGACTTACCTAGAAAGTGAAACCTAAGAAATTGAGTCTGAGTATGTGAGGTTAGGGTTATGTATGTGAAGAATGATCCAAAGAATGACCTTTAAATAAAACATGCATAAATTAGTCCTTACATAAGAGATATCAAAATAAAAATATTATGTTGAGTAAAGAAGTAAGTCAAGAGGTGGGAAAGAGGAAAGGAACAAATACACCTCATTGTGTATTGAACCTAGTGACAACATGTGTGTGTGTGTGTGTGTGTGTGTGTGTGTGTGTGTGTGTGTGTGTGTGTGTGTGTGTGTGTGTAGTGATAAATCATTCAATATATTGGATTAAGTTGATAAATTTCCCAATACTCATGTGTGGGTGGCTCAAGAACTCAATATAGTTTTAAATCCATCGTTACCCACCCCTAACTGGTGGATCATGACCTTTGAATAGTTGGATTAGACTGAAAGCGTGTCTAAACTTCTCATGTGGGTGTCTCAACAAGTCAAGTAGGTTATGAATCCATCATTTCTCACCCATGTGTAATATATGCATATAAAATTGAACTAATAAAAGTGATAAAATTATCTAACTAAGCATACTAATTGTGTATTCAACTCCATAGCCACTCAGGTACATTAGGTGGCTCTAGGCCACTTGGAAATGTCAACCACTATAGATGAAGGCATGAAACTGGTGATAACATAGAATATGATGTCAAGTGTATATAGCATAGAGAATGAAATGGATTTTTCCATTCCATCTAATCAATGTGTGTGTGACTGAGCATTTGGGAATAATGTGCCATGCACATGTCCACAATTTGATATCTGAGTATATTGATTCTAGACTGACTTGTAATAACTCTATCTAAGTATCTAAAATGAATATGGGAATGATCATGCCCTACATGATGCCCCTAATATGAGAAAGTGATATAAGCTTGAGAAAAATTTGACCATAACTATCAAACTTGTAAGTAGATCTATTCAAACATGTAATATACCTGGTGTACTATTCTAGACAATCTAAATTATCTTGAAACTAGGGCTACTAAAAAGTAGTATTACATATTAGATTATAACACCATGTCGAGATAATATCCATATTTAGGAGCTATTGTATTGATGATCTAAATTCTATGTCATTGTACTTCTTTTTGAGTCATTATCTTTTCCTATGTTTACCTATGTTTGATTTTCTAAAACTAAGCATGTGTGCTGAACAATGTTTTATGAATGTAATATATGAGTTAGATCTCTATGAAAAACCCTTATGAATGCTCCCTCTTTTAATATTAATTGTTTAAATTGTGAAAGAATTGTCCTCACAAGAAAACTTTATCAAAAATATTTTTTAGCTATGGCATATATGATAAATTCATGATAATCCAATACAATGTGTAAACATAACATCAAAATTTAAGGGAATCTAGGCATAAGTATGTAATTTAATATGTATATCATGTCTAAAATTTCACAATAATGTCAAGATAGATGTAATAAATGTATATAACAACAAATCTAAGTATAACTGAGTATCTACCTAGGTGGATGCGACATGCTATCTATCACGACAATCAATTAGGAAGGTTATATTCATGAGGTCCCTCATGGTATCAAAAATTGGTGTGTGTAACAAGTAAATACAAGTGTCATGGCCATGAGACATACAAAAATTATACATACAAAACACATGAGACACACAAAATGAGCCAAGGGTCCATAATACAGGGGACATGGGCACATGTCACTAAATCTAAGAAAATAAGACATACAAGGATATGTTCAAATTTCCACATACAAAATTATGAAAACACTTGCAAGGGATAAGGAAAAATGTCTAGGGCATACATACTATGAATAAAAGTGGCATAGATCCAAATAATAATGGCATTTTCAAATGTCCTCAAATATAATAAGCATAGAAAATAAAGTCACGTCCAAAATATGAAAGACATAAATGAAATCATGCATGAATGTAGTACAAATTTGTGTAAGAGATAAGATGTAAATATTGTGAGTCTAATGTATTAATATCTAGAAAAAATATGAGTATGTGTAGGAAAGATCAATATCAAGATATAATAATTCTAAAAAAAGATTGTAGATAATGTAAGGATATAACCTAGTAATAGAAATTGTGTATAAGATTAACTCATGTGGGTGAATGTGTCAAATGAATAACCATGTAATGGTTTATATGACCCTAGTGGGTAGATGATAGTAATTTTGTATTAGCGTAATGGACATAACTCCTATAATTACTCTACAATCACTTGACAAGAACAAGTCAAACATGTAGTATGATAAATCCAACTATACTAGGAAGCTATAATATGTAGTGTCTAGATAATATAATAAGTTTAAACATAATAAATCATATAATATATAACTTTTGTGTTTTATGAGTAATAATTTGAATTTTTTTCTATTTTAGAATGATATATTTATTTTTTATTTTTTGGATAGAACTTATGTACAAGTAATCTGAAAATGAACTATGTGTAAGGAGGAAGAGGGAAGGAATGTATGTACAATAGGGTAAGAACCATACTAATTATGAGTCTCATGGGAGACTCACTATCATTATGACCGATGTAAAATAAGGGATATGTGGTCATTCATGTTGTCTAAAATGGAAACTTTGATCCCATAATCTAATGTAATGAGTAATATATAACTATATCTACCTATGTAGTGGTGTTAGGAATTTATGACACTAACTGTGGTGTCTTGTGAATTATAGAGGTCTTAAGAACCCATTTAGAAGAGTAATTTATAGAATATAGAGGTGACCTATGATAACAACCTTAATTATCTAATAATACTAATCTCTACATAAGCTAAGTGGATGAAGGCCCTCTAGAATATGTGACGTATCATTGATGTAGGGGTCTCTCTAATAATTATCTCTATGGGAGAGTACGTGTACATGTTAATATACTAATAGTATAACTTACATGTATTGGTGGATCTACTAAAATCTATGATGTATCCATAGGAAATTTACTTTTATCTATAACTAATAATATGTTATATCTGGTAATAATGGTAGAATAGTAATTGCTAGTTGTGTTGTAACTATCTATGGAATAGGTAGAAGATACTCATATGGGAAACCCTCAAATTTGACCACCTAATTTGTGTGTATGAAATATAGGAATTTATTCACTATGGATGGGATGTATGATAGCTACTATATCCATGGCCTACCCAAAAACATGTCAAACACACCTACACTAGGTACGACTAGGAACTGAGTGGCTATAGGTGTTGGTCTAACCTGTAATGGAAGTATAATCTCCATGATGGAGATCTAAACATGAAAACTAAAACATCTAATAAATATGATTATAGGGAATATATCCATCTCTAAATATCCCAAATTCTACAAAAGTGTCATATTTCACATGTTAATGCTTGACCCATTATCAACCATAACACTCTAGATAAGATGTTGATCTAGGTAAGCTCATATAAAGAGTGGATGTAAATATTTATCATCATAAACAACCTCCTAATTTAACAAGGTGATTAATTTTCTAGGTGAAACTATAGTATGGAACATTCCAATGATGTTGTGTAATGGGTTTACCTCCTTTATAAGAGTATGATAAGAAACTAGTGGTGGATGTGCCTAATATGTGTAGTGAACACTTCATGTGTTCCCTACCTAATTTATTATGTGCTTTGGAAATATATCTGAAAATATATTTAATTGCATAGATTCCATTTTTTGTACTTTTAGTTTCATTATGGGTGTTCCCACACCAATAATTATAGCCTTAATCAAATCTTGTATTTTATGTTTTAGGCTTATGCATCTATTTGTTGTATGGCCTAGTGCCCTATGATACTCATATAATGTGTTAGAATAATAATTATTTGTAAGGTTACATGATCATATTAACCTATTTAATGGGCATGAGAGATATGACATTGCATCCCAAGAGTTTCTATAAAACACGTCTTGGTGACTGTAGAAAGTTGGTAAAGATTCAACACTAAGGAGAGGATGAAACCAATCTAAGAGATGGCTTAGAAGTTGTGTTAATTGTGTAATTTTGATCAATATTGTTCTTGGTGGACCTTACCTTGTATGGAGTCTTGTTTTAAATCTTAACAATTTATTTTTATCCTTTGTGTACTTTGGTTTTCCCATTGATAATATCTTGACCTCTCTTTCTTTTACTGTGTAGCCTAAATTTGTGAATGTAGGAAACTTCTTAAATAATATAGATTCATGTAATGTTGGTAAAAGAATCTATTTGAACATGTCATAAATCTCTTTTTCTTCTATGTGGATATTAAAATGATGTAAGATAGTATTGTATCATAAGATGTATTATGTGATAGGTTTATTGGACTTTTGTTTCAACTGTGTAACTTGGCCATATGATATCATGTCATTGATATTTATGGATAAGTGTACAAAAAACATGTCTTTTAAAGGATTTAACTCTATGACATATTTATTTGGTAATCCATAAAACCATTTTAGGGCATAATCATTTAAATTACAAGTAAACAACTTTGTGAGAAGCCAATTATTGGACACATAGTCCAAACATGCCACATAAAAATATCTAAGATGATGCTCTTGGTCACATTTTCCATCATATAATGTAATATTAGGTCATAAAATTTTAAATGGAAAGGGAGTTACCACTATGTGATGTGCCAAAGGTGTATGGAAGAGAATATTATAATCCAAGGCATATGAAAGCCTAGTCATTCCTTTCTCAATATGTAACACCTTATCCTATAGAATATGATCCTTGTGCATAAGGGATTATACATCTAAAGTGGATGAAATAGATCAAGAGGTGTAGTTTTCATTGAAGGTTTTATAATTATAGTTTTAATTTGTGATTTTTTAATTTGCCCCACTATATGTGTAATAATTTTATTATATAGGAGAGTTGAAAATTGGCCATTGTTTATTTTATTCTTGATTTCCAATATGGCTTGTAGGATTTGTGAATGATCAAGAGGTTGTTCCTAAATTATATTTTTTAAGGTATGTAATATCTCATATTTCTTGATAATCATGTTATCATTTTTAATTAGAGGGAGAGTGTCATAATTTTAAATTTTTATATCTTGTTCTTGAGTGTATTATTCATCTTTACATGCATTATCATTGAAATTAACATAATAAGTGTGTGAAGGGTTAATAATTATAGATATAATATGTCCATTATCCATGCTATATAATTGAGTACTAGGAATTTGAATATGCTCTATAGTATTACCACCTTGTCTAGCACTTATTATTAATGGAATATATATATATATATATATATATATATATATATATATAGTAAATAAATTAGAATATATAAGCTAAAATAGAATATATGAAATCTTAAAAATTGAAATCAACTAGTGAAAATAGGAAAAAGAAGGATACAAACCTTAAGAGTATCTAGGGTTAGATCAATATTCAAAGTACACCAAGTTCACCAAATATTTTAAACTTTTAGGGTTTTACTTATGTATAACCTAAGTTTGATTAAAGGGATGAGTAGTCTATATCAGTGAAATAATATGCATAAAATAATCATTGATTTGTTACAGATTTAACTAGCTTTGAATTTATTGTGAAAATAAAGACTTATCCAAAAAATACCTGGTATAGAATATTTGAGTACTATAAACTAAGATATGAATATGTATGATTCTCATCGACTAGATCCCTATACCATAACCCATTATAGATAGTAGTTCCACATTTGGACATTAGCACCATGTAGCTCTAGTGTTCTAAAAATGGCACTAATGTCCTTTAGATAGGATTAGTTTAAACATCTGGGTGCACTTGTGCCTCTATTTATGGGTTATATTTCTATACACACAAATTATAAAACTATGTATTTTTACAATAATAACTAATATATCATACAAACCCTAATCCTTCTTACAAGTAAGGCATGAAATGAAAATTGTGTTCATTAGTAGGATAGGCTAGATAACCTCAATACCCCACTGTGACGAGAATTGCTTACATAACAATACTCTAAGGAAGGATAAAACATAATGTATTTATCACCACCTAAGTGTTGGTGCAAGAGTAAGTGATGTTATAATTATAGTGGTCTTGAATACCTTTAGTGCCATTGATATTGGAAATTTAGAAAATCTAAAATCAGGGCAGTTATGGATGGTAATATGAAAAAGTAGGGATGAGTAGGGAGTAATAAAATTTATTTTGATTAACTTATTTCATGTTTGAGGAGGTATTTTACATCTAATTTCTCTATAGTGGATATAGGTCTAAAATTCATGTGTCTATAGTGCTTTTTAGCATGTGCAGACAATTAAAGATGCTTAAGAGGGTTTTACCTTTGAAAATATATTTGTTTAGGAAAGATAGGCTAAATGACACCAGATCCATTTTTTAGACACTAGTACCATGTAGATCTAGTGTCCTTAATGTGACACTAATGTCTAGTTAGTATAATATTAGGCATGTGATAGGATCATAAAATGAGGGTTTGAGACTACGTTGAAGCTAACTAAGGACACCTGTGGTGAGCATAAAGGCTTAAAAAATATGGAAATAGGCTTTAGGATAGGTCTATGGATAATCTAGGAATAAGTAGTCTCAAGAAGCACTCTTAGCAATCAAATCCCACTTTTAGGTGATTATATAAATATAGAACCCTATTAATTGAGATTAATTGAGGATTCAATTGATTTTGGTTCTAATGAAGTTAAATCTATGGGTAAAGTAGATGGTGGTACTTCAATGGAATAAAATTGCATATATGGAACATAAATATCTATAGGATGGACCACTAAAACAATTTTTAAATGTGTTTGGTCCAAGGGACACACACACACACAACCTTAATGAATAATCTTAACATAAGCATTTAATGTGAAAGGAATGATATTCATGTCATTAATCCAAGATCTACCTAGTACTTGGCATAACTTGAAGAAAATGGAAAGAGTGAATGGGCCCAAAGTGATATTCAACATAATTTACCCATGTACTTGGCATTGAATGTTGTCAAATCCATGAATGTTCATATTTTTTTGAGTTAAATCCTTTATCCTTATGTCAAGTATATTTAGAAAAGAGATGTTCCAAATGTTTGGTCTTGATCTATTATTAAAAAGTATTATTTTTACCACCTTATTTTGTATAAAGTATTGAATATAAAAGGGTAAATATTGATCAATAATATAATTTAGAGGAATATTATAATTTAAAAAAAAAAATCCTTTATCCATCAGATAGTATTAATAATAGAAGCTACACAAGGAGATTCATATTTATTAGGTAAAAGTGTATTATGTAATCCTTCATATAAGATATATTTATATATTATCATTATTTAAACTCTCTATGAATGAAATCTTCAATTTTTTTTCCTTAATTGATCTAAGATGTCAAAACCCTTGGATTGAGGAATTTTCCCCATTTGGGTTGATGGGTTGGGTAATAACATGTGCGAATTTACTTCATCGAGTATTAACAACATGAAAATTATGAGGTTTATTAATAATAAAAGGGCACATACATGTCACTTGAAATTTATTAGTTATGGGAAGTGATTTAGATTGAGTATTACAACAATATGAATTTCAATGTAATTATGATTATTTTCGGTCAAAATTTTGAACATATTTAATCTCAACCATGTATATATTTAATTAATAACATATTGGAATGTAATAAAATAATTTAAAATAAATTGCATAATCTTATGTAACATATGAAATTAACATTCATTAATTGATCCCATTATGAATACAATACAAGAAAAAGGTAAGGGTATAAAGGGGGATCTAGGGAAGCATTTAAATAATCATGTGAGCTCTCAAAAATACCTGATAATTTTGAGATTAAATTAAACCCAATATTTTGGGTCACTAACTATAGAGGCTTAATCATTTTTTTCCCACCATTCCATCTTCAAGGGTACAATGATTATATCTTCCTTGGATAATATACTCCTCTCATTTGCACAAAAAATGAAATGGATAAAATAAGATTCATATAGTATAAACGAGGGACCCTAGCCATTTCCAATTAATTGTGAGGTATGGGGAAACTAAACTCTATGTTTAGTATTGTAAATTATATTTAGTACATGGGTAGTACTCTTCATACCATGGAATTTTTTAACAAATCACAACTTAGGTCATAGTGATAGCCACTAAGTAATTTTAAAATTATTGGAATAAATATTATAAAACAAAGAAGTAATAAAATATAATAATAAAGAGAAAATAAATCTATTGTTTTGTTTATATAAGTTAATAAATCTCAACCTTAGGTCAAAAGAAAGAGATTCAATGTAAAATATTATCCAAGGTTAATTTCTTCAGTGTCAATTTAAATCCAAAGTCTAATAAGATTGTCTCATGCTGTTGTATTTATATACAAGGTCAAAGTTTATTTTATTTTAGTGTCAAGAAATTAAATAAAATAATGAGATCCTATGAAAAAATCAAGGCAAAATTACACAATGTTCTAATTAAAATATTGGTTCATTAGAATGTTCAATGTTATTATTATTTTTAAATGAAATGATAATAATGAATATACTATTGAAAAATGATGTGTGTGTGTGTGTGTGTGTGTGTGTGTGTGTGTGTGTGTGTGTGTATGAACATGAAATATTATAATTTACATAATTTAAAATTAACTATATATAGTAAATTAACAAAAAAAATTAAATGTAGATAAAACTAAATTTATGCTGATTGTGTAGGTTGACTGTGGATGTAAAATTGATTAAAATCATATGAACTATGTCACATCTAGAAGAAGGATTTTAAAGTATGCTAGGAGGATGCAAAAATAGGAGTAAAGGGCCATAGTAGGAAATTTTTTGTGGAATATGGTCACATTCTAATTAAATTTTCTATTGATATTTGTATTTTAAAAACTGAAATAATCTATGAGGGTTTTTTGATTGAATATGTGTTCTAATTTGTCATGCAAAAGATCCCTATAATCAAAACCATAGATCCTAAAAAATAAAAAAAAGATAAATAAAATTTTAGTGAGGAATCAGGCAATGGGAATAGCTAAGATATTCTAAAAAATTTGTATACAATTTGAGTGTTACCTACATAGCCAAAAAAGATCCTATGTTGATGTAGTTATCCCTACTAGACTAAGTATTTGAATGTTGATATTTTTTTTTATGGGAAATCAAATAAATATATTTTATATATAAAATGAGTTACATTCACCTACAATAAAATGAATTCATATTTGGCTTATGACTATTAAAATATAGTATATTTAGAATTTGAAAAAATAGTTATATTTTTATCAATGTTTAGTGGAATTGCCTAGTCATTACTATATGATGTGTTAATAGGTATAAATATGATTATATAGATTATAATTGTTAATATTTATTTTAAATTACGTAGAAAAAAATGTATGAGGTGTAATATGCAACTTATCAAATTTAAATATTTACTAATTAGAGTCTGGGGGACAAGATTGAACTAGTGGACAATACCACAATGCAACCCTATATGTATAGGACACTCATATAATATAATGATAAATCAACTAATAGGAGTCTTTAAGTATAAATTCATGTCTTAATGATGATCTAAGTCATTAAAATTTTTTAAAAACAAAATAAAATCTCCTATAGAGATTTGAAGTTTATGAAATGTTAAATAGATAAATTAAGCATAAGGGTTTCAAGATTAAACATTTTTATAGTCATATAAAATTTTATTTTAAATTAATGAGTGTCACTTGTGAAAAACATATTATTAACTTAGACCTGTACCTATCTTAGGTCCTCTTTTTATCCTTTTCCAACTTTTATGTGTGTGTAACCTATGCCCTCATATACCAATATTTGAATTGAGCCATAATCTAGGCATTCTTTATCCTTATTCACTTGTGTCAACCACATAAAAAATAACATATCCCCATTATTATATAACACAACATGCTATTTGAAAATTGGGTAGTGCTATTAACCCTTAGTTATCCTTGACCCTAATGGATATCTTACCATTTCTTCCTGAAGCATATTAGGGTTGAACTAGTTTAATTTCATGTATTGATAAAGATCAGAACACTATATCAATACCACTCTCAATCATTTTATAGATAGATGTAGATTCTCAAGAACATGCTAAAAAAGAGTTTTGCAAATTATGGTTATTTATCCATTTTTACCAATATTTATGCATACACCCATCTACAACATCTTAAAGCTTACCTTTAGTCAATTTTTCAATCTCAATTCACTCTCAAAGAATTAAAATTATAGATCATACTCAGCCATAATAGCATCATTATCACTTGAACATGCACTTATATTTGAATAATTGCATTAGGCTTGATCCCATTTCAAGGTATTAGTATGTAGGCAATTCTAAACACAAGGGGTGTTGAGGTTATGCCTAGCCTACACTACTAACACCACTCTCCTTACACTTGTGTTCATCAAAACCCTAATATGCATGTAGGCTTAGCATTTCATTTTAAAATTAGTCAAAACATAGAACATGCAAAAATCTAGGTCTTTATCACACAAATATATTCTTCCTAAAATAGAGTAAAGGCATACTTATAATTGCATTGTTTAATTTTAATAGGATCATTAAAACTACATAAAAGGTCTATACCATAATGTGTTATTATAAAATAGGTCCACACTATTATCTGAATAGGGTTATGGCATCTTTTATCCATTGACGACACTCTGCCCTACTTTTGTATCACTTCCTAATCTGCCACTTGTCTACCTCAATCATATTTTATAGCTAAGTCCACATTTTATAATGAATTATTATTTATAATATATTAACATAAATCAATTATTGTGAGAATTAGTGGCTATTGATACTATAGTATTTTATTATTTATTTTATTTGACATTTATTTAGCAACCTAGGGTTACATTACATAATCCTTAAAAGATAAATCTTTTGGTGAATTTGAATTACATCAAATAGTTGCCAAACCCTATCCCTAGATTCTTTTTTGGTTTGTATCCTTTTATTTTCTATGTTCATTAATTAATTTCAAAATCTTAGATCTTATTCATTATTTTATCTCCAAAATATGTTGTAGAATTAATCTCTTCAAAGGTTAAAAATATATAACTTATAATTTTCCTAGTTTCTAACTATAATGACAGAATTCAATAATTGATTTGATCAAACCAATAAGAGACAATTATAAAATTGAATTTCTAATAATTTATATATGCAATGGTACCTTATTTCTATTATTGAATAAGAGATTCTAAATTCATTTTTGGGTCAATCCTCTAACCCCAAATATACTAATATTATTACACCTACTATGGGGTAAACTAAGATTGTACAATAACCTACTATAACTAGGCAATTGTCACCAATGGTAACACCTCTTATGGGTAATACACATCCCTCTTCTCTACATGTAAAATCTCTTAGGCATGGAATCTGTTCTTTATAGGTCATGTTTTTACATATTAAACAATGTGCCACTAGACCATCTCACCCATTGGACACTCATGTCCTCCAACACACACCATTGACACAACATATATCAGTAACTCCTTTGCGATCTAGATTTGTGGTACCCAATATTACTTTGTATGATGATAAGGGTGACCTAGAGCATCATAAACACATTTTTAATATAACATGTTTAGACTACATGTCCAATTATTGGCTCCTCATGATGTTGTCTCCTCATAATTTAAAGGACTATACATTAAAATGGTTCAATGATCTCCCTAATCAGTCCATTAATGTATTTAATCCAATCACAGATATGATTTTAGCACATTTTTTATTCAACATCAATGATTTATGAAGTCACTCAACTAAATCAAAAGTACAATGAGCCAATAACAGAATATGCCTTGAAATATAAAACCATACTAATAAAGATGAGTAGCCCCATGGAAGATAGAGAACTCCAAGACATATTCATAGAAAAATTATTTCCATCATTACTTTAAGCTATATTATTGAAATTTTTTCCATCATATATATATATATATATGCCATACAGTGAAGGAACTAAAAGACAAACTACTCTCCATGGGAGATTTAAAGTACACAACATGATCATATTACAATATAAATATTTTAAATAATCTCCCATATAAGGTGAGGCCTAATGAAAAAAATAATGATCAAAAGATAACAATTAAAACAACATCATATCCAACTCCTTGTGTGGTTTTATTAGCTCCTCCAAGGAGACCCTTTTTGAATCTTTGTGAATCTGTAGATCGTATTCTCCAAAAACTTTTAGAATGTAATGTCAGATCTCTCCCTCCCATGAAATAGGTTGATAAAACTAGGTCTCTTCCAAATAATTATTATTCCAACATAAGAGCAAATATTTTATATATTTTAATATCATTGATGTGATCACCCCTATATAAGCACCCAAAGAACAACTGACTAAAGTAAAAGCAATGAAAATGTGTTTCAATCCATTTACAAAACATAGGATAATGAGATAATAGAAACTCTAGGTGTTCATTATGATTATCAAGCACATCCACCACCAACATCTTATCATAATCATACAATAGACACACACCCTCTACATAATATCATTGGTTTGTATCCTACTATAGTGTCAACTCACTTTCTCATAACGTGAAATCATTGATGATGATTCATATTTATATGCACTCTTTCTATGAGCTTACATTGAACATCATCCGATCCAAAGTGTAATGGTTTATAATGGGTCAAGTATCAATATGTATACTATTACATTTATACTTCACTTGGGCTATTTGTATCAAGATATTTATCTGACAGATATAGTTACTCTTGGATTTTTTGGCCATGTCCAAAGATCTATTGGGGAGATCATGCTTCAATTATAGGTTGGGTGCATACATGTGGCTACCGAATTCATAGTTTTACTTAGCTCCAAAATATTTTATATGTATTTTTTAGGCCTTGGATAAAGTAGCTTTGACCCATTCCATGCACTATACATAGATGTCTTGATTATATATATTTTAAACAAGCTATTATAGTTGAGGGCCTTCTATATGAGTATTATTTACCTAATTCATAGCTAATTACACAATAATCATGATTAACAGCTCCACACATATATCCCATTAGCACACCTCATATATTACTTAAGCCATTGTGTATGTGGGGTCTACTTCTACATTATTACCATATATACACACTCTCGCAATAGACCTTAATTAGAGAGACTATTACATTAGAGACATATTATGGATTTTAAAGATCCTTTATCTACCCATTACCACCTATATAAGTTTTAATGAGTTCCCAGAACACTCTACATAAAGTATATATGATATTTATAGATTATTTTACCATATGGGTCATTAAGAGCACCACATTTCATAGGCCAATTCAGTCATCTCCACATATTCATAGACACACTCTGTAGTCAAATTTTTATATATATTATTCATTACATTTTTTCCAAGATCTCAAATATCTCCTCACACATCACTATGGTTACTCTTCCTTTACCTGATATAGGTCACCTTGATGGTGAGTCTCTTTCAAGACTCATTGGTTAGTATGTTCCCCTGTTACTTGTACATAGTTTAATTATTTCATTTACTTATACGTAGCTTCCTATATATTTATATTTTTACATAGTTTTATTTTCATTTTTATTGTACATATATTATACTCATAAAGTACAAAAAAATATAATACCTTAAAAATTATAAAAACATTAAATATTGTTCATAAAACACAAATTTCAAATTGTATGGATTTCCATGTTTACATTCCTTTTATTTTATAGGTACTACATATGATATCAATGTTAGTGTAGTAAATTTTATCATACATACATGCTTCACTTCTTCCCTTTGAATGTTTACATATTACTATATGAATTTGATCCTCTACACAGATAGTAATTTTCTATTATCTTCTCATCAAGGGCACACACATATACATCAATTTAGTGTTGATATATTATCCCAAGGAACATCATAAATAGCTTTTGATTTACTAGGTTATATATTTATATACTCCATATCATATGTTTAACATTGATTACATATTGATATTGATCATCCTATACTACATTGATTTTTTCCTACTACTACTACTATAGTCTTAGCTTTTCTACATATTTTACTTTATATGGATTTGTACCACAATTTTATTTCATACTTTCATTTCTAGCTTTAATAGTCTATATTTTATTGTGTTTCTTTGATTTTACATCTACTTGAGGGAATTTGAATATGACATTATCCATTCATTGATTTTATGATTTGGACTTGTGCCCATGTCCTTCTATATGTGTTTTGATTGTTTATGTGGACATTTGGACATGTCTTTTCATGTGGATCTAAGCCAAAATTGTGCATTATTTTTTATATTCATATATTTTTTTATTTTTCTTAAACTTAGTGACATGCACCCATATCCCTTGTATTATGGCCCCTCCACCTAATTTGCATGTCTCATGTGTTTGTATGTATGATTTCATATATGTGTCATGGCCATGAGGGACATCATGTATTTCCCTTCCCTTCTTGGGTGTCTTGATGGACATCATAACCCATCCCCCAAGTAGTTTAATCAAATTATATTCATATTTGATGTTAATATACATGTTTACATTGATATGTCTATCTTGACAAACTTAGGAATTCTATATCTAACATACATCATATATTTCCAACTTATGCTCAATCTCTTTTACATTATGATTTCATGTATACACATTATATTGGTTTATCATGTATATATCATATATTTTAAGTATGACACACATGATGCATAGTTTCTCTTTATAGGATAATTATTGTAGAGGTTCAACAACTCCCATAAAAGAGGTTGCATTCACATGGGTGTTTTATAGAGATCAGACCATCCTAGTGCACATAAAACATAGTTTTTAGCACACATACATAAATTACATAGTTGAGACTCAAGAAAATATACAACATACACATAAAAGTATTAGTTTTTCTTAGAAACAATACTTCTATAAAATAGCATGGTATATTACCAAGAAAATAGTATACGATATTCCAAATTATATGTTATTGTCTAGTGGCCTCAAAAATAGAAAATTCCAAAATTATTGGAAAAGTATAATAGGTACAATTTAGATTTACATAGTTTAAGTCAAATTATTTGATGTGCTTAATATATATTTAGTTTTTACATATAATTACATGGATTTACTCATATTGGAGGCATAACACATGCTATAATCACTCAATTTTAAGTTATAGATATTCACAAACATAAATTACTATAAATAATTCCATAATATATATGCACATATATCAAAATTGGGCACATATGTGTGGCACATTGTTTCCATATGCTTAGTTTTTACTAGTTCTCTTAGATGAAATGATAACTACATGTCATTATCCACACTATATAATTTATAAACCATATGCACAAGGTTACACCATATTAATGCCTCATTCTACCTACTACAATTGGCATTCTTGAGATCTTGAGTGACCCATGAACTATTTTACACTTCAAAGTTTTTGAGTGGCTTATTGACCAAATTTTAACCCCAAATTAAAATTGGTCATCCCTATAGGTTTAAATTTCATATAGGTGTCTAATTGTTTTCATGGTCTGTACTGGTCCTAAATTATCCCATCTGGTCATATTTACCCATGTCTAGCATTATCCATGTTTTAGTCTTAGGTTCAATTATCTAATCCTATGGTCAAGTACAAGGTCTTTTATAGTCAAAAATTTTCAAAGTTATATTATGGTAATAGGTAATTTAATAAGGTTAATTAGACATCATTTATATCATATTATCATGCTCTAACCTTTGTTTGGATCCTATATGCAAAAAATCACAATTTAGACACCTTTTGGCCCATGAAGAAGAGTTGGATGTACCACCTCAAGGAGATAACATTTAAGGAATATTAAAAATTCCCCTAATATCATAAATAATTCATATTTGGTTTAGGAATAGTCAAGTTCTAATAGAACCTATAATTTAATGTCTGATCTTGGGAAAAGGACACTTTTCAAGCACTTGTATGGCCTTCCAAGATCAATTTTAAGTTCAAAATGGTTTATAATTGTATGTTGATATCCCTTGGATAATTTTAAAGCTATATATCAAGTTTTAGGTTCAAATAATACTCCACACTACTTTATCCTCATCATTACTTTCATAAGATCATGAAGGTAAATTTGCATTCAATGGTACAACCAAAAGAGAGAGATTTAGGAGCTAAAAAATTGTCCATTATTAAAGTTAAAATTAATATTTAAATATGTGGAATTGGTTTACATAATGGTGTCTTGTTATTTATGTACAAACTCTAAGAGTGATAATAGGTCACTATGGATTATGCATTTGAGAGGGATCTATTATTACATTTGTTTCTCTAACTCGTAAATTGATGGAGAGGAATGATTTTTAGGGTGGTATATATGGGTCTTGGAGATAATTTTCATGGTATTTTGATTAGTTTAATAATCTCCATGAAATGATTTCACTTGAAGAAAGAATGTCTTAGTGTATAGACTATTTTAGTGGATTATGCTACAAGTTCTTGTTTCCTCTTCATGATAGTGATTATTAGAGATTAATAATTATTAAATGTTCATTTAAACTCCATAATTTTAATGGATTAATTTTTTTGTAATAAATACATTTTGGTTCATATTCTTCAAGCTTGTTTGTCTTTTAGGAACATGATTTGTGTCTGAAGTAGTATATTGCAAATTTGACTATAAATTTGGATTAATTACCAATAATATACAATGGTGTATGTTTTTGAGATGATATTATACTCCTATAATTGAATAAAGTTTCAAAATAAGAGTTTGAATGCACACTTTTCCAATGAAATTTTGTTATTTCCTTCATATACATGTTATATAAACTATATGATTAGTTAGAGATACTCAGAGCTATGGTGAATACTTGATATGAATATACATGTATTAATATGCCTTTGAATACCCTCATGATATCATATAGTTTATTCTAACTAACTATAACCTCCAATTCTCTATACATAGACCTCATGCATAAATGATTGTACCTATATTTCATACAAACTATCAGTGTATGTTAAAGATGAAAATGCATGGTCTAATGAGTTTTTAAAGAGATAAACCCAAAGTTTTAATACATTCACATAAAATTCAATGTACATAGAGAATAATAAAACACACCATATAATATTTCACTAATATAATGGCTATTATATAGACAACAAGATAGGGAAAACAACTTCATAAATAATAGAAAGGATAAATAACCTTTTACTCATAAATAGACTCATGGGTATAAAAAATATATTATTGTTAAAAAAATAATATATTAATTACTAATTTACTAAACCATAAATAGGATTTTCTTTACACTAAATACACAACATTAAACAATGTTAAAACTATATTTCCCAAAATTACCCACCCCCATAGTTTTTACATGGTACAATATATCTGTATTTTTTTTATTGTAATGTGCTTCACCTTCATGTTCTCATGATCTTCTTAGCATACATGCTTCACCACACATTTCTTACATCACACTCATCTATAGTTGATTTTCATAGGTTTACCAATAACCTTCGAAAAAGGTTTCCTCAGGTTTACCACTAACCTTATAGAATGGTTTTCTTAGGTTCACCACTAACCTTACAACATGGTTTTAACGGGTTTACCATTAAAATTTTGTCATGGTTTATACAACTATTTTTATATCAAAATTATCCAATGTAAATATAAAAAAGGGTTACATGGGAATATCACACACACATGAATAGGTAAAACTATTCTTATTTTTAACACATGCTAAAATTGAAATGTAAATACCATACCACATTGAAAAATTAAAAAAATAACACACCACATATGTCACCAAAACATTGATTCAATCCCATCATTGGTGAATGATGAGAGCATGCCAAAATACTGCCTTCCTTTATGTATCCTCTAGCCTCCAGTACATTTAATTAATAGACATAGTCTTCTTTACTTAGATATTCAATGTGAGCAGTATTTGTTTGTTCTTTATTCTCTTCTTCTTCATCTATGGCCATGACATTTTCTTGTATTTTTACATCAAGTAAATCTTGTGCTCTTTTTATACAATTCATATACATGTGACCAACTTGTTTACAATAGAAACATGTGAGATGTTTCTTTATATCTTTGGAAGTTGTTCCATGTTCAATTTTTTTCTTAACAAATGCCTTATCTTTATTGTTTTTACCATACCTTGTAGTTTCCTTTGGTTCAATAGTAATAGTTCTTTTTTCTTCATCAATTAAAGAAGAAATGAGATCTTATAAACTAGGATTGATTTTACTCAATGTAAATACTATATTAGAATAACTAGGTGGCATATTATTCAATAAAACTACTTTTACATCATCATCATGTATGAAAAGTTTAATTCTAGTTAATTTATTTGAGATGGAACAAAACATACTGATGTGCTCCACCTTACTGTCACTTTCTTCCATTTTGAGATTGAACAATCGTTGCTTCAATGAAATTGATGTACTTCCAACTTATGAACCAAACAATTTGTTTAATGCTATGAAAATTATATTCAAGTATTTAGAAAAATCAATATGATGCAAATAAGCATATGATAGTCACAATGTAATGATTACTATAGATTTTTTATCTTTGCTATCCCATCTTGATGCTTCATCTACATCTTTCAATTTTTTTTAATTTACCATCAATAATATGGCATAGGTCTTTGTTGATTAGAAATAATTGGGTTCAAACTTACCATGTGTGAAAGTTTTTTCCCTCAAATTTTTCAACATGACCAATATTTTCCATTATGACAGTCGTAATTTTGATAGAATACATATGTTTATTTAAACATAAAATATGTCCAATTACAAATGACTCTAAAAATCTTTTCACACAAAAGACAACTTTGACTCTTTGTATTTTTTTAATTTTTACTCTTTTGACAATAACATTATTTTAACATTAACTTAATTGGAAAATACACCTTTGACTCAATACTCAAAATAACTTATTATATTTTGACATTATAAAATTAATGAAATTGACAATTTTGAGTTTTTGATAAATAAAAAACAAATCATAACTCACTAACCAATGACAATTAATAAGGCAATTAAATAAAAATAGATGAATATTAAACTAAAATAAAAGACTTGACTCAACTTGCTAATACGAAATTTGTAAATAGACTTAATAAATAACATTGACTGCATTTATCATTGACACCTTATGACTTTGATGACAAAAGTTAAAATAGAAAACTATGTGACTCAACTGACCCAATCAACACATTTTTCCTAGAATGTTGCAACAAAAGGATAAAACAGACTTTGTGAAGGTCATCACTAAGGACAAATTGATTATTGAGTACACTAACATATTTATGAGCTTATCTTACATCAACTATGGATAAAAATCTTGGTAGAGAACTCATTCATCTAACTCAGATCTCAAGGTTCATCTGATACCAGCACTCCACCATTTGAGAAATGCAGACAACCTTATAGGAAATGGCTGAAATAGGTAACAACTTGAACTTTGATGTGTAGCTAGAAGAGCCTGAACATTGCTTGATGAAAATAGAATGGATAATGTGATACGATGGTGATGCACAATAGGTTTTGGTAGATAGTAGATGATAGACCCAAGAATAGATCAAATACACCAATTCACAAGTGATGGAAGCTAATTGACTTCTCACAATTTCATAGCTAGTAGAGAACAATAGAAAAGAGACCATTGACATATAGTACATCATTCTATTCAATAATGTCACACTAATCCATTAATTCACTAATTTTATTTGCCCATGGACTATTTAATCTCTAATACCACTGATGAGGTTTTAAAGAGTTGAACATAAAGTCTTAATACATGCACACAAAACTCAAAACACAAAGAGAATAATAAAACACACCATATATTATTTCACCAATATAATGGCTATTATAAATCCAACAAGATAGGCAAAACAACTTCCTAAATTATATGAAGGATAAATATCCATTTACCCCTTAATAGACTCATGGGTATAAAAAATATATTATTTTTATAATAATAGTATAGTAATCACTAATTTATTAAATCATAAGTACTATTTAATTTACAGTAATGCACAACATTACATAATGTTTAAAATAGACTTCCCAACATGGTATTGAGCTTTGTGATACATTGACAAGTGTTAGGGAGGTGTGCCATAGTATAAAGTGTCACAAATATTCAAAGAGCATATATGTGATTTAGAGATTCTAATAACATCAAGCAGTTGAGTTGACAAACTTAGGAAACCTACAAGGCCATATAGACCTATAAGGTAGAATGAAGGTGACATATGTAGTTTTTAGATACCTTGTAAAACCATTGAGAATTGACAATGGGAGTGTGTTATGGTTTAATAAGTTTTGAGGTTCAAGAACTCAAAGATTGGTTTTATGTAACCCTAGGATAGTCAAGTAAAGACCTACAACACTCAAGATTGTAGGTCCAAATTTTGGATCTTGAGTAATATCTAATCAACACAATTGAGAAAAGCTTAAAATAATGAAACCCATCCTCATTATATAAGAAAGAAAAGTCTAACTCCTTGAATAGATACTAATCTATTTGTGTAGTCAAGTGAAGGTCAAGGATTGAGTTGACAGTCTTAAGAAAACACCTACATGTGGATAATGACAGTTAGTCCAATTTTAGTCTAAAGTGATAAGATAACAAATGTGTTTGAATATATTTAAAACTAACTCAAGACTATAGACTAGTTCAAAATCATGGAGAACATCATTGGTTTTAGATGAATGTAAGGTCTCAAACCCAAACATGACATTCATATCCCTAAAAGGGAATCTACAAAACTATATAGAAAAGAAACTAATATCAAGTATAGGAGAGATAATAGAGAATGCTTGGAGGTATTTTAAACCTAATATGAGATTTCATATAGATTCAAGAACTAAGAGAATGTCACTTATCTAAAAGTAAGGTCTAAACACATGAACACATTCATAAGTCCTAAAAGGAGCACCGACATGTTTATCTAATGAAGCATACTTAATTTCAAACCTAAAAGAAGAGACAAAGGTGTTAGGAGATGATGTAACTCAAATGGAAATATTAAATTATGTTCCAAACTTTGAGGAGGTTAAGGATGTGAAAATGAGGTCTTGACACTCCTAACATAATCAATACCCTAAGAGGCTACCTATAGTCATACGTTAGGGTCAGTTCCTTATCCAAGGTTAAGGGAAGAGAACAAGGGTATTTTATAGCATTCTATGCCTAGATAAGCCCTTAATTTAGGATAAATATCATTTAAAAGGTTAGTAATTCCATGAAGGAGAGACCTATATAGTCATACCATAGTTGATACGTTTTCAAAGTACCTATAGGCCTACTTAGAATTTGATCTATTTTCAAGTGAAGAAAATTTAAAAGAGAGGTGTATGAAGATGATCTTAATCATAATTGAGATATTTATCTAAGTTCATGAACATTTTGGAAGTTAGTGATGACATGGTAAAGGACTAAAACTAAGTATGTAGTCAGAATACTCTAAATACTACCTATAATAGACATGATTATGATTTATCATAAGCCTAAAGTGAAAGATAAAGATAAATAAGGGAGACACAAAGGTATGTCTCAACTAAAAATATGTCAAAAAATCATTTTAAGATCATATTAATCAATTTTAGAAGGACTGAGTAAGTTGAGTTTTACTCCTCATTTACAGTCATATCCCAACCATGTACATCATCATCACCTACAGTCTAGTCTTAAGGGAAATTGAGTTTTTAGGGCTTTATAAGCATGATTAGGTTTAATATTTGGTATAGGTGGTCATTATGAGTTTATAAATACTTATATGGTATCTTTTAGGTTATAAAAATAGTGTAAGTACTCAATGTTTTATCTCAGGCCTTACCCACTCCTTGGGCAAAAGGCACTCAAGAGACTAAGGTGTCCACTTGAAATCAAAGTAAGAACAAAGAATTTATAGACATCATGAATGGTATTGGGGGTATTTAAAAACTATATAATACTTATCCAAACATTTTTAGGTAGAAAAAAAACTTCATTTTTCACTCCAAGGCCCTTGAGGGCTAGTAAAAAGAAGTTAAGCTTTTAACACCAACAACCCTGATTAGTGTACCAATTACATACATAGGGGTGAAAAAGACTTAAATACAATTTAGAATCATGAAAAGGGATGTTTAATAGGTATATGAAATTTACCATCAATTTAATTAATTTTTGAATCCCAAAACTCAAACTTGACAACTCTATAGTCTCAAAAACACTAAGCAAGCCTCCCGAAGAACAACTTCAGATGCTCATACTATTTATCAAAATTTTCATTGAAGTATAATAAATTTGGAATATTTTATAACATCCATAAATAAGTTTTTAAAATTGGATTAAGGACATTTAATGATCTTTTCTTTATGAACAAATTTTAAGACCCCAAACTAGCCTAAAACCTCTCTTAAACCATGATAGTGACTAGTCAAGGAGAAAAGAGCTAAAATGCATATATAATGAAAAAAATTCTAATAAAATATATTTTATGCTGTTTATGACTAAAATTGTAATACTCACATGTACTTTAATGCTGATGTAACTTGTACGTATTTCCACAAACACCCCTATTTTTGCATGTTTTTGTGTTTTTAGGTGTTATGAGAAAGGGAAATCTTCCAAATAATGGGATGAGGTCATTTATGAGTTTTAATATCCATGAAATTTATAAAATAATTCATAGGATATTCTGGAGGTGGTCAAACCAAGCCCATTTTCCAAGGTAATCTCAAATAGGCTCAAAATGAGACTATGTGGTAAGACCATTTATTGGTTTGCATACTTTCATAGGGTGTAAGGATTGAAAATTTAACATGAAGGTTTATTATGGAATATTTAAAGTGAATAAAATTATTTTGGGTTATTTCAAATGTGTGTGAAATGTTTGGATCATTAAAATAGGGTCTTAAGCAAAGAGGCATAATTGAGGCCTAATTCATGCAAGAGAAAAGCAAAAAATTGGGTTTACACTCAGATTCTAAAAATGTAATTTGAAATGGATATATAAGGAAACAATTTTTCCTATAATATGACCTCAATTTATCAATATCGACCATGCAAGTCCCTCCACAAAGATTTTTACAAGTAAAAAGGGCTACAAGGAAACTAGGCCTAGTGACGGCTTAAGGAGAAAAATAAGTTATTTGGAGTTGGTGTAAGAAAAAAAGTGGTTTTAGTCATACATGATAAAATATTTTAAGATAATTCATATACTTTTTTATGAGATTAATAATATATGCTTTTTTTTTTATCCATTTGGACCAAAGTAGGTGTGAGAAATGAAGAGGTACAAGACAAATATGTACTTGAATGATGGAATGGAAAGATAGAGGAGTTTATTAAGGAATTTTGGATGTTTAATGAGTTTTTTTAGATAATTTTAAGGTGAATACTGATTTTATTTTCCATTTATCCCTCATTCCATGCAAAGAAGGGAAATTTTAAAGGAGCTAGTCAAGGTGTCAAGCAAGTTTGTTACCCCCATGTCATTTGGAGGGTTGAAGATGATTTAGGAGTGAGACACATGCTATTGGAGGTATATTTAGACTATCTCATAAATACCCTTATTTTTTTAACTCTCATGTCCACTTGTGAGTCATATTATACCACCTCTCTATCTCTCTCTATATATATATACACACACACACACCATTCTTTATATAAGAATCCAGTTTTGGCTAAGTTTGTAAGATCCACACCTAGTATGGCAAATCCCTTCTAGTTTTAATACTATATTTTCCTTTTAATAAATATTTTAAGTATATTTTTGAGTTTTTAACTTCTTTTCTAAGTGTGTGAAGTAGTGCATGGTTGAATGACAAGTGATAATATTTTATCCTTATGTTCACTTTACTCTTTCATGTTTTGTGAAAGTAAATTACTCTACCCTCTAATAGGTCACATGAAGTTTAGGTAGTGTATTTTTATATATATAAGTGTAAGGAATAGTATTAATGTCTAAAATTTAACCTCTTTTTCATTCACCTTGAGATGTGTAAGGCATATCACCTTCATGTTTGAAACACTTATGTTATAGTAATCTAGGATGTTGAAGCTAGTATTGTGAATCATCTTTCATAGTGTAAGTATATTATAGTCTAATGGAGATTAATTTAATGCATCACCTCATTATATTAGTTATATTTCATGTTCTCCCTATCTTTTTTCATCCCAAGCAAGTAAGTAGTATAGGTAATTATCTATCAAAGATGAATATATGGAACTAGCCCTTCAATCTAGAGGTTTACCTGTGTTATAGGAAACCCATAGGTCTAGAGGTAATCCAATGTTTTAATCAATTTGGATAAGGAATGAACTAAATATTCAAGAGTTTAAAATTGAGTGACAATAATTTAGGTATGCTCAATGGGACCATTGTCTCAAGCACATCTTGTCAAGGTGAATGTTGGGCTTGACAACATCACAACTATGTGTGTGTGTTCTACTGAGTAATTGGTAACTCCATTAAAGGTAATATCTAGTTTTAGACAAAGTTTTTTAATTTCATTTTTTCATTCTTCATGGTCATTAATTGGTCAAATTCTAGTAGAAGTAACCAACCCATAAATCCACTCCATCAACCTAAACTTCCTCTTGAAGTTAAATAACCTAAACCTATATTGACATTTGAAGAGAAATAATATTTTTCAAGTCAATAAGAGAAAGAGAGTGAAGATTAATTTGAGGGAAACATGGATAGGTAACATACATTCATATCCTTTAATAATAAAAATCTTATAAACCTAAATGGATATGATGATATCCCTCCCAATGCCACCAAGAGTATTCCCACTTTCAATGGGTAAGGTCCTATCACCCCAAATGAGCATATTAGGGACATAAAAACTTCTAAAATTTCCATAATGTAACTAAAGTTAATTGCATTCACATTACTTGACATGTAGTTTAGTGGAAAAACCCTTGATTGGTATAGAACATTGTTGGGAGGATATCTCACCACTTGGGATGAGTTTAGAGAGTTTTTGACTCAAAGGTCTGAAGATAAAAGTGATCATACATCACATATACATTAGTTAAATGTCATACAAAGAGGGACCAAAGAGACTATGCATGACTTAAATAAGAGGTTTTGAAGAACATGGAATAGGTTTCCACCTCCCATGAGACACCTTGTAAGTTTTGTTTTCCTGACATACCTTAGAGATATTTGGACTGATATAGCTGTTATGTTACAATCCATGGGTGGATACACTTTACCTAAAGCCTATTTAAAGTCTATAATGGTTTTATCTAAGACATTAAACTCCCTCAAAAATTATCTATGCCTATTGTACCTAACATTTATTCTTTTCCTCCAAGTCTTGCTCCAATTCCAAGCTCAAGTAATAAGTCTAAAGTTTCCCAAAAGAAATTATAAGATACCATTGATTGGGGAGCAAGAAATAAAAAAATAACTTGGAGCTCATAAAAAATATTACTCCTACCATCCATAAGAAAATATATTTCCACCTTAGTCTAATGGTCAAGGGAGGGGTCAAGTTCAGCCAAACTTCAATAGGCCACCTAGTGCCTATAATCCTAATTCTTCTTCCACCATAAGAGCCATGGTACCGGTCCATAGTAACCTAGTTCAAGGAGAAGAATGGAAGCCTCAAGGATAGTTCATGAATTATTATGAGGCTGAAAGAAAAGATTTTATTTCTCAAGGAGGTAATACTCCCCAATTGACAATAGAAGATGAGAACTTCATGCAAGAATAAATAAATTAAGGATGATAGTCTCAAGGAGAAAGCTTGGAAAATTTTCAAGTAAAAGATACACTTGTACTAAATTAGACTACCTTAGTTTCATATAACACAAGGTCAAAGGGAAGAGTCTTGGGATATGTTCATGATGTAGACACAAATTCAAATAACCATCCTTCAAGGCAACAAGGCAAGAATGCAAATATGGCAACCTCTACAACTCTTTCACCTCTACAAAAATAGAACTTGGAAAAGGGTGACTTCAATGCCTCAAGATGAAGGCACTTCATTACCTTCAAGTATGCACTAAAATGTGAGTGTTAATTATTCAACTAAATTGACTCTTTGAAGATAATAAAGACTAGTATTTATCTTTTGGAAGTACTCCACATTCCCTTTCAAAAAGAACTACCTCAAGAGTAGCTTTCCCAAATCCATATAAGTCATCAACCATTAAGACATAGTGGTGGTGTAGCCTTAAAAAATTTACATACCCATATTTTTTAACCCTCCATAAAATAAAAATAAGATCACCTTTCTATCTCACCCTCATTATGGGAGATAAACTAGTCTATAATTGCATTTTGGATAGTGTGGCAAGTAGTTTAGTTATGCTTAATCTAGTTGAAGACAAGTTGGGATTGAAATATGAAGAACATATCAAAGGATTTTTTAAATTTTATGGGACACCAACTAAGTCAATATTAATTATCAAAAGTTTGAAGGTATTCTGGTATGACTACCCAAGTTTTCCAATCCTATAATACATATTGGTGGTAAATTTGCCTACACATTTTGAAATTTGTATATTAGGAGAATTCATCACAAAGATAGGAGGATATATTTATACTTATTGTTCATTTTTTGTATTTAAAATAAGGTATTGAGCAAAGGTGATAATCATAACATATCCATTAGCCAAGTTTCACATTAAGCCATATGTGGAAGCTAACACTAATTTAAATTATATTATTCATGAGGAATAATAACTTGTTATAGATTATGGAGCATATTCCAAACTTAGATGTATCTCTAATATCTTTCTAGATTATTATGATGCTAACACATATGAATATGATCCCTGTAATTTAACTAAATGGATATATATTAGTGCATATATCATTCATGATGAACATTTTGAGGTAAGCCTTGATTATCCTTTTCAATAAGTTGTTGGGGATATATATCTTATTAGTATGTATGATGATGATTATTAAAGTGTGATAGATCATGAGGATGTCAAATATGGTACAATTTGAACTTCTCAAAATGAAGAGGTTCATGGATATGATAATCATGAAGAAGAGGATGATTTATGATGCCATAGTTCAAGTGTTTGAGCAAGTGAGTAAGGTATACCTTACTAAAAATAAGAATTATCTTGCGATTGAATTCATTTGTGAACCTAAGGGGCTTGAAGAGAACTATCCAATCACTATAAAGCAAGCTACCATCTTGAAGGAGTGCAATGAAGGCAAAGTAGAAAAGTTTTTGTTTGAGAAGAAGTCCAAACCCCAATACAATATCGAACCACTTAGAGACATGTTTGATCAACAATTAGATCGTTTTGAAATCTTTAAACATTAAGTACATCATGCTCTAGAATAAGGTGAACTATACCAAGGTTTTATGTCTCCTAAGAAGTAAGTTGACAAACATCAAATGAAGATGGATGAGATCAAGAGGGTTGTACTATCAAGTAGTCCTAATGGATAATTACAAGGACAATTCCATGGAGGTTTAAATGGTTTACTTGAAGATAGAAAATGTCCTATGATTTTTAGGTCATTTTATTACCTTCACATGCAAAATTTTTTCAACAAACATCCATCATACGGTGACTTACTTTAATGGAACAACTATGACTCAAGGAACATCCTTTTTTATCCTAGTTGAAGAAAGAAGAAGACATTCATAACCTCAAACAAGGTTTGAGGATTGCATATATTAGGTTAGGTGTGTTATTCTATGTATTTTGTGTGTTTTTCCCTAAATTCTTTAAGGCATAGTGTGCATTTCCTTCTTGTTGTGTGTTTTTGTGAGCTTTATGTCTTTTTAAGGTATATTGGGTTTAAATTGTAGTGGAATACTGAATCCATATCCCAATGGAAGGAAAAGGCTACTAGTCCATTACCATTATAGGAATGCTACCCCTATGAATCACCAAGAATGTTGACCAAATTTTAACCCCATGTAAAAATTTCTCAACCCATATAGGTTGAAATTTCACATAGGTGGCTAATGTTTCTCATGGTGTTGTTATGGTCTCTAGTGGTCATAAATAGTCCCATATGGCCATATTTTCCCTTGTCTAGCATTGTCCAAGTTTTGGCTTTAGGTTCACTTGTCTAGTCCTATGGTTAAATACAAGGTCTTGTATAATAAAACTTGGTGAAAGGTATATTATGGCATAAGGTCATTTAAAATGTTTATGTGGACAAATTTTATATCTTATTATCATCCTCTAATCTCTTTTTGGATCATATATGAAAAAATAATAATTTGGCCACCTTTCATCACATGAAGAAGAGTTAGATGAGCCACCTCAAAGAGAGAACATTTGAAGAAGAATAAAAATTCCCTTAGTGTTATAAAAAAGTTAGAGATGGTTTATGAATAGTCATAGTCTGATATAACCTATAGTACAATGCCTAATCTTGGAAAAATGACACTTTTCAAGCACATCTATAGCCTTATAAAATCAAGTTTTAGTTAAAAATGGTTTATAAGTGTCTCTTGCACTCCCTTAGATAATTTTTAGATCTAGATCAAGTTTCAAGTTGAATTGACACTCTAGACTACTTTTCTCCTCCATCACTACCTCCACAAGCTCAAGAAGGCAAATTTGCATTGAATGGTAGAGAGAGAGAGAGAGAGAGAGAGAGAGATAGAGAGAGAGAGAGAGAGAGAGAGAGAGAGAGAGAGAGAGAGAGAGAGAGAGAGAGAGAGAGAGAGAGAGAGAGAGAGAGAGAGAGAGAGAGAGAGAGAGAGAGAGAGAGAGAGACCTAAACATTTGGCCATTATTAGCTATCCAAGAAAGATTTAAATTAGACTCATTGGTTTTCATAATTTTTTCCTCTTATTCATTAACAATCACTAAGAGTGACGGTAGGTCATTATGGATTATGCATCCAAGAGGGGTCTATTCTTGCACTTGTTTCTCCAACTTTGGAATATTTATAAAGGAATTATTTTGAGCTTTATTTGGAGACGTATTGGATCTGATTTTAATGGTGGTTTCATTAGTTAAATTACCTCCATGAAGTTCTTTTACTTGAATAAATAATGTTTTAGTGTACACACTATTTCAGTGGACTCTATAACAAGTTTTTGTTTCCTATTTATGATAGTGCTTCTAAAAGGTTACTAATGTTTCAATGTTCATGAAAAATCCATAAATTTCATGTGTTCATTATTTTTTGTCAAGATGTGTTTTGGTTCATATTATTCATGTGTGTTTATTTTTTGGGAGCATGGTCTGTGTCTGAAGTAGTCTAATACAAGTTTTATTATAAATTTGGATTAATTACCAGTAATATGCCATGATGTAGGTTTATGAGATCATATTAAACTCATGAAAGTGAACAACAGTTCAAAATAAGAGTCCAAATGCACACTTTTCAAAAAAGATCTTGTTATTTACTTCATATACATATTATATGCACTATATGAATGGGTAAGAAATACTCATAACTATTATAAATAATTGAGATATATCTCCATGCATTGATATTCCTCTTAATGAACTAATGATATCATATAGTTGAATCCAAATTACTATAACCTCTAATTTTTTACAAGTAGACCTCATGTATAAATGATTGTACCTATAGTCTATACAGACTATCAGTGTAAGTTGAAGATGAAAATGCATTGTATTGAGATTTAAAATATAATTATAAGTGTTATGGAGGTGTTTCATGGTAAACAATGTCACAAATATTCAGAGAACATATAAGTCACATAGAGCATCTAAGAACATCAAGATGCTGAGTTGATAGCTTTAGGACACCTATAGGTCTATACAGACTTATAGGGTAGGTTGAAGGTGACATAGGTATTTTTTGGAGACCTTGTAAGGAAATTTTTAAGTAACAATGGGAATGTGTAATGGTTTTATAAGTTTTGAGGTTTAGGAACTCAAATAATGGTTTTTGTGTAACCCTAGGATAATCAAGAAGATACCTACAAGCCTTAAGCCTATAGTTCCTTATTTTAGACCCTAAGCAATATCTAATCAACATAAAAAAAAATCTTTAGATAGTGAAATCCAACCTCATTAAACAATAAATTAGAGTCTAACTCATTGAATAGATACTAATCTACTTGGGTAGTCAAGTGAAGGTCAAGGAATATGTTGACAGTCTTTAAGAAAACACTTACAAATGGATAGTGAGAGTTAGTATAATTTTAGGATAAAGAGTTGAGATTTTAGAGGTGTTTTAATATGTTTTAAACTCATTTAAGACTAAATAATAGTTTAAAAGCATGGAGAAAATCATCGGTTCTAGATGAAGGTAAAATCTTAAACCTAAGAATGATAGTCAAGCCCTAAATGAGAATCTATAAGACTGTATATATATGGATTGATATTAAGTATATGAGAAATAAATAAGGTTCTTTGGAGTTATTTAAAAACCTAATGGGAGATTACATCTAGATTCAAGAACTAGGATAAAGTCAATAAGGTTAAAATTGAGGTCTAAACACATGAACAAAATCACAAAGCCCTAAAAGGAGCACCTTTAGGTTTCTCTAATGAAGCATACTCAATTTTGAGCCTGAAAGGAAGATATAAAGGTGTTAGGAGAGTTTTTAACTCAAATAGTAAACTTAAATAATGTTCATTAACTTTGAGGGAGGTTAAGGATGTGAAAATGAGATCTTGAGACTCCTAACATAGTCAATACCCTAAGAGGCTACCTATAGTCATACATCAGGGTCAATTCCTTATCCAAGGTTAAGGGAAGAGAGAAAGGGTATTTGAGAAGATTCTAAGCCTAGATAATACCTCAATTCAAGATCAATAACATTGAAAAGTTTAGTAATTCCATGAAGGGGAAACTTAGATAGTCAAACCACAGTCAAGACCTTTTCAAAGTATCTAAAGGCCTACTTAGGAGTTGGATAATTTTCAAGTTAAGAAAAGTTTATATAGATGTGTATGAGGAGGATATTAATCCTAATTGAAACCCTCGGCTATGTTCATGAACCTTTGTAGAGTTAGTGATGATATGGTAAAGGATTGAAACCTAGTATGCAGTTATAATAATCTAAACACTACCTACATTAGGCATGATTAAGATTGATCCTCAGCCTAAAGTGAAAACTAGAGATGCATATGAGAGGTGATGAGGTCTAATAAACTAACACAAAGTCAAAAATCCATTTTAAGATCAAATGAATCATATTAAAAGGGATTGATCAAGCTGATTTTTACTCATATACAGTCATATCCAAACCCTATACATACTCATCACCTACAATCATTTCTTAAGAGAATTTGTGTTTTAAGAGCACTAGATGCATGATCAATGTTTGAAATTTGGTACTGATGGTCGTCATGGGTTTAAAATAACTTCCATGGTCTCATTTAAGTTATAAAAATGGGTGGAAGTACTCATTATTTTATGTCAAAACTTTCCCACTCATTAGGCAAGGGGCAGTCAATAGAATTAGGGGTCCTCTTGAGCTCAAAGTATGATGATATCATTTATATACCTAATGAATGGTCCTAAGGATATTTAAAATATGTATCAAATGTATCCACACATTCTTAGGTAGAAACAAACTTTAACTTTCACTCCAAGTCCATTGAGGTATAATAAAGAGAAGATATGATCTTAACTCGAAGAACCCTGATCAGTGTACCAATTGCATAAAAAGGGGTAAAAATGACTTTAAAAAACATTTATAATCATGGAAATTCATTTTTTAAAGTTTTATGGACTCTTTAAAACAATATAATGATGTTTTGAGACCCAAAACTCAAACATGACCTCTCTTTAGTCTTAAGAATACTAAGCAAGCCACTTGAAGAACAACTTTAGATGTTCATACCATTGAACACACTTTTCAAGAAATAATAAGACATTTTATATTATTTAGGGGGTATATAAATAAGTTATTACAATTGGAATTATATAGTTTAGTGATCTTTTCTTTTTGAATAATTGTTAAGACCCCAAACTAGTCTTAAACCTCTCTTAAACCCTAATAGTGACTAGTCAATGAGAAAAGATCTCAAATACATATATACTGACATATTTTGATCATAAAACCTATTTTATGTTTTTTATGACTCTAATTAGGATGATCACATGTACTTTTATGTTGATGTCACTTGTAAAAAATTCTACAAACACCCTATTTTTGTATATTTTTCATTTTTTAAAGGTGTTCTTTGAAGGGGAAGTTTCCCAATCATGGGATGAGTTAATTTGGGAGTTTTCACAGAAATTAAATTTTAAAAATTTTAAAAATAGATTATATATGTGATCAAACCAATAAAATTTTCCAAGGTAGTCTAAAATGGGCTCAAAATGAGACTAGGGGGTAAAGCCATTTCTTGGTTTGCATACTTCCATAGGGTCTTACGACCCCCAAATTTTACAAGGATGTTGGTTATGGAATATTTAAATTTAATAAAACACTTATATGTGATTTCACATGTTTGTTATAATTATAGAGAAATAAAATAGGGTCCTAAGTAAGAAGGCCCATTTGAGGCCTAATTCATGAGAGAGAAAGACAAAAACATAGGTGTATATTGAAATTTTTAAGAATAAAATTTTACATGGGGATATAGTTAAGTAATGGGTCATATAATATGACCTTTTCTATAAATATAATCTTTAAAACTCCCTACACAAGGAGGTTTATAGGTAAAAGGGCTATAAGGAAATTAGGCCTAGTGAAGGGTTAAGGAGAGAAATGAGTTATTTAGAGTTGGTATAAGAATAAAATTGTTTATTTAAAACCTAATAAAATATTTTAATACAATTCATATAGTTTTATTTAACTAAAGAATATTCACTTGAGTTTTGAACCACTTGGACCAAACTAGGTGTGGGAAATAAAAAGTTATAGGACACCTATGCACTTGAATGATGGAATGGAAATTTAAAGGATTTTATTAAGGAATTTAAGATGTTAAATGAGTTGTTTTAGATCATTTAAATGTAAATTAATTTTTGGAATGTCCATTTATCACTCCTTTCATGCAAATAAGGGTAGTTTTCAAGGAGTTAATCAATGTGTTACACAAGTTTATAACCCCCACACCACATAGAATGTTGGAGATGATTCAAGAGTGAGAAACATGGGATTGAAAGTATGTTTTTAATATCTCATAACTACCCTTATTTTTTAACTCTCATTGACAATTGTCAATCATTTTATACCACACCTCTCATTATCTTTCTTCACCATTCTCTATATAAGCAACCAATTTGAAATAAGTTTATAATATACACACTTGATATGTAAAATCATTGATGGTTTGAATATTATATTTTAATTTGAATAAATATTTTAAATTTGTTTTTTGATTTCATAATTTCTTGTGTAATTGTGTGAAGTAGTGCATAGTTGAATGACAAGTGATAATCATCTATCCTTGTGTTCACCTTACTCTTTCATGTTTTGTGCAAGTAGTCTACCATATAATAGGTCACATGAAGTGTAGTAAGTTTCCTTGTATGTGTGTGTATATATATATATATATATATATATATATATATATATATATAATTTTAAGGAATATCATTAGTGTCTAAAATTAGACCTCTTATTCATTAACCTTATAAGTGCAATGCATATCACCTTCATGTTTGAAACACTGATATTAGAGGAATATAGGATGTTAAAGCTAGTCTTGTGAATCATATTTCATAGTGAAAGTATATGGTATTATATTTGAGATTAATTAATTGCATCACCTCATTAGATTAGGTTTTTTTCATTTTCTTTATATCTCTTTTCATCCCAAGCAAACATGTAGTATAGGTGATAAGTTATCAAAGACAAATCTAGTGAACTAGCCCTTTAATCTAGAGATTTCCCTATAATATAGGCAACCCACAATAATATAGGTATTCTAATGTTCACTTAATTTGGATAAGGCTTAAACTACATATCCAAGGGTGTAAAATTGAGTGACACTATGACCCCTAAGCTATTTTACATTTTAAAGTTCTTGAGTGGCCTAGAGCTATATTTTACATATTCATGGCACCACATAGTTTTATTTTCATATATTTATAATGAACATGGGTTGGTAAAGATGGTTTCATGACCTACATGAGTTATTGATCCACCTACATTATAGGGTTGGATAAATCATTAGTCCAATCCAAGTTATTCATAGATTATGATCCACTGAATATGGGTGGGCAATGATGGAGTGAAGGCCAATTTGAGTTCTTGAGCCACCCACATATGGGGATTGGGAAGACCATAATATTAGCCCAAGAGATTAAGTATTTTTTCACCATTTACACACACACACACACACAAAATACTTCATGAATTTTTTTCATTGGTTCACATATCTAGTGATGTGTGTTCATTCCTTTCCTCTCTCTAACATATCTTTACTTAGTTTTGTCTTTAGTTTTCACAATTATTAATTAAGGAATAATTAATATATGTTTCATTTTTAGTACATACAATATATCATAGTTCATAGACTCATACCCACATTTAGGGGTTTCACCTCATAGGTAAGTCTAGGTACATTTATCTTTCTTTTATCATTATCATTTATTTTTGATACATTTATAAAATAAATGGGGGGGGGGGAGATTTATTAATATTAAATGCCATTTTAATCTAATTATTTTCAATTGAGACTACCCCATCCTTATATTATCTTTATATCTATCAGAAGGCCTCTTTTGATCTTTTTATAGATTTTATGTGTGCCAGAACTATGCCTAGATATACCATGATCCATATTGAGCCATTAACTATGCATACCTAATCATTTTTCATGCATATGGAAATTAAGGTTCCTCCATTATTATATATTATATCAAACTATTGGCAAAGGGGGAAATTTTATTTACCCTTAACATCCCTTCATCTTAAAAGATATATTTCCACTTCTAAAAGTGTCTTAAGGTTAGCCTAGACTCATATAATGTCTTAACAAGCATCAAAACATTATATAAAGACCAATCTCATTAGTTTATTATATATATGGAAATTATCATGAAAAAGCTCAGAAATAATTATGAAAATAAAGGTTATTGATCCCTATTTACCCTTATTTATGCATACACCAACCTAAATTAGCCTAGAGCTAAGTTATATGCAAGTTTCTAGTCTCAATTGAAACTCAAAGCATTCAAATTAACACTTAGACTTAGACATAATAGGAAAAAACTCACTTACACTAGAACTTGGATTAGGATAACTACATCAATATTTATCCCCTTTCAAGGTATTGGTATGTAAACAACACTTGACACATGGGATGTTAAAGTCGTGCCCAACCTACTGTACTAACACAACTGTCCTTCCACTTATGTTAAAAAAATCCCTAAGAATCTGAAGCCTTAGGGTTTCTAGTGAAATTAGTCAAAGTACATAACAAGTGATGATCTAGGTCTCTATTAGAAAAATACATACTTTCCAAATTAGAGCAAATATATTTCAATAATTCACTACTTCACTTGCACAAGGTCATTAGTGTTGCCCATAAGGTCTATAATACAGTGAAATACCAATAATGAGGGTTGAGATATTGTTTGAAGAGGGTTAGAACATATTTTATCTATTTATGACACTCTACCCTCTTATTTCATCACTTCTAATCCTATCACTTGTCCATCTCATTTATATTTTCCAACTAAGTACACTTTTTCTAATTAATTGTTATTTATAGAATATTCAAATAAATCAATTATTGTGTGTATTAGTGACTATTAATACTATAGTTTTTTATTCCCTAATTTATTAATAATTTATTTATCCACCTAGGGTTACATTCCTTAATCTTAAAAATGATAAATTAGTTTTCAATCATTTAATGATTAATTTTGATTGTCTACAGTGATAAATAAAAATATATGTAAAACATAAATAATAATTTTATCATGTTTGGGTCTTGATTTTTTATTTATTAGTTTTTTAATATTTGTATTTTTATATATTTTATCTATTTATTTATATTTTACATGGTGGATAATGCTAATAAATTTTACCATCAATGGGATGCTCACACGAAGTGCATGCTATGATGTTCACCTTTAGTGAGTGAAAAGTGCCATATGTAGGTGTAGCTATATCTAAATATGAATTTGAAAAATAATATTGTGTTTTATTATAAGGTTCATCATCATCACTCATTATATATAATGTATAATTAGTAACACTAAGATGCAATGTATCGTATAGTAAGAGGAAATTATGTATGTGTTCGTTGTGGAATAAACTAAACTATATAGAACTATAGTCTGGGATGTGGATTAAATTTTGGTTGTTATTATTATTAATTTAATTTATAATTTAGTGGGTCCTAAAGTAATGACTGTATAATAAAGTAACATATAATCCTGTTATTTATCTAAGTAGAATGAACCTAAGCAATTTGTATAAATTACTACATAAAATGATCATGACTAGGTGTGGTAACATTATCTATGTCATATTCCTAAATGGGTTTAGTAACTAAATCTATATAATGATCCTAAGTATTTGTAAAAACCAATTCTAATGTTGGAATGGATGGACAAAATTCCCAAGGGTGAAAATGGTGCTCATATTTATTATCTAGAGCAATTACCACTTTATTTGAATGTGTATGTTTGGCAAATCTATATATTGATTATTCTAATGCATCAAGTTTATGTATCCTAGAGAATCCTAATAACATTTAAAATATGGGTGTGTTATATTTAAATAGGAATGGGTTATAAAATAATGTAGGGCATACCATAAGAGGTATCAAAATGTGTCCTAAGGGGTTATATCCAAGGATAATTATAAGAATGGGCCCTTGAAAATATCTATAAGATCATGGTGATTCCTACATGACATGCATAATTACATTCGATAATATTTGAAAAAATAACTTTGAAAATGTAAATTGACTTGCTATTACATTATCGCTTTTATAAAAACATAATAATATTTATAAAATTGAATGTAATATTCAAATCAAGATATAAGTTTTTGATAGTAATTCGATATGATATTTTTTGTTTATTGATTCTATCAACACAACCACAAGTAATATGGAATGAAAATATAGTTAATCTAGTCAATTCACCTTTTTCAACATCTAAATGAAATAGGAGTTTTGAAACCTAAAATATAGTTTCTTCAAAGAAATGGTCATTTTTTGTTAGAGGTATAATCACTGGGGGTGAATAAGTGAGCCCAAATAATTCAACTTCAATTTTTATGTTTAAAAACACTTAATCAATTACCAAAAGCATTCATGAAGCATGCACATCATTCATAGAAATGAGAAAGAGATATAATGTAAGATCAATCACATAACACATGACATACATGGAAAACCCTCTTGGGGAATAAAACCCATTGGAACATGTAATTGGGATACTATCCTATAATAACAAGATCTAATTTAGACCATCTACAAATGATCAAATAACTATAATCCTTATTTATTGAGACTATAATCCCATAAGGTGTAGCCATACCTATATATCTAATCTATAATAATTAGTCTTTTTAGCAAGTTTAACCTTGCATTGAAGCTATAACCACCTTAGATGCTTAGATGCCACAATAACACTTATGAACACATCCACCTTTGCACTAATGTCTTCAACACCTGATGATGGACCTCTGATTATCACTCATATTTAAATAGTAAGAGCATAATTCTCCCAATATAATCATGACAAATATGTCATACAAATAGTCCTCAACTAATCTTCTCATCAACTCATCCATAGGGAACTCTACCCCTTCTTAGCTCCCTAATTCACATACACAAGCCTCTCTCAAAACATTCATAAGTCTCTCACATAAACATACCTATAAAAACTTTGTCATTATAATAATAACTTGACTAGGTGGTCATATATATATTCCAAACTCTAATCTATCTATTAGATCAATCACCAAGATTATATAGTCTTCACCTTGCCTTCACTCATAATACAGTCTCTCAAACAACCTCTTGAGTATCTTGCACATTTTGCCTCGTATAGGCTCATTAGGTCCACTGACCTGTATGTCCTCCTAAACCAACTTAATAAAACAAGGATGTCTAATCCTCTTCAATCTATAGTGGTCCTCACTAACCTATACCTTCTCTTTCAAAGGTTCTTACCTTTATTAGGTTCTACATTCACACTCCCTCATCCATGTCTTACACTCACAAGTCTCAAAATCACCATCTTTGATTTCACTACATATATGGATTTAATTATTAAAAATTTCATGGTCAGCCATTAGACGTGCCTTAATTCTTAAGGAATCTAACACATAGAGACATGGCTCAACAAATTCTTCATAAGTCAGCCATAGCATCTATGGGTCACCCTTAAGCAGTTACACCTTTTAGAAAGGCCCTTGTAGATCTTATAGGTCTCATGGAGATTGATTCACCCATTTTGCACCTTATCAATAAAAAATAAAATAAATAACCACTTTAAAATAAATATGTCCACTCCTTATGTCCTTGAGGACATTCTCAAATGATCATAGTCACCTTTGCTCATTTTTATGTATGCTCAATCGAAGACCTTATACATAGGAACACCATTACCAAACACAGAGTCAACATAACAACCTTTGTCGATACAAAATATCAACTAGTTAAACTTCCAAACACCATATAAATCATCCTAATAGAGTCTAAAACACTCCCTAATAGCTAATTCACCATGAGAAATCAAGACAACATCTACATAAGCTCAATTACTCTTCTCAGGTTACATGAAGAACTTGTACAAACATATATTAAACTTGGAATATTAATATATTTGACTATAAACACTTATATATATATATATATATATATATATATATATATATATATATATATATATATATATATATATATTCAAATTAGGGTCATTATATTCACTATGGAGCCCTCTTAATATTTTATTTTTACATCATGAACAAATTCATCTTCTATAAAAATATATGGACAACCTATTGAGCACTAGTTTTTCCCTTAGCAAATTCAAACATTCAAATATCAACAGTCACAGTTAAAACTAAATAGAATGCTCACATATCATATCATCTAAAATAATATTAAAACACAAAAAATTCATATTATTCAATCTTTAACACATAGGTTGCAGTGCTCAAATGTTAAACTTCAGTCACTTTGACCTCATCTTGTGAATTCTTATAATGTTGACTTATCGCTTACCATCTATCTCTATGGATCAACCAGGTGTTTAACTAAAAATTCTCACCATTAAATCAATATTTAAAAACACATACTAACCAGTATATCCTTATCATATACCTTTTCTTATTTGTTACACATTGAACACTTCTTACCATATTGTTCAACATGCACCATTGATCTTGATCTGTATAATCACTCGTGCACCATAGGATCTTCATTTGGTCTTGAACTTTAGAAATTTTAAGCAATTGTCACATTGACCAATTTAAATCTATGCAAAATTTTAGATATATAATTATGAACTCCTATGAACCATTGGTTCTCCACTAGCTTCACATCTTTAACATCATGCAAATTGACTATGGGGACCAACTGCAATGTCTTGGAGAGCCTAATTTGGACCTTAATTACTTCTTCTACACTTAGATGCATGATCTCAAATTTATATATCATGATCACATTTCAAAGGAGAATATATATATATATATATATAGTTATAGGATTATATATATATATATATATATAGTTATATATATATATATAAATATATATATATAATCCTATAACCTCCTTGATGCATACAAGATATAACACCATAAAAATATTTCTCAAAATCTTTTTTCATAGAGGTAATTATGCTTAGAACTTTTTGCATATGAGGCCAGCTTTTCTCTTCCATAAATTTTGATGCGCTTTGGTAAAATATATGAAATTTAGTAAAAGTAAAATAGTCTCAAAATATAAAAAAAGCTTATGATCAACTTATCATTAACCATACACATGTGCAAGATATGGCACCATCAACATGATTACTCGACTCTTCTTTCCACTTTGTAAATTTGGCTATGGGAAAACATTGTCAAAAAGCGCAAAATCCCAAATTTACACACTAATATATCTGATCTTGATTCGATTCATAACATAATATTTGGTGCATAATAAATGTGGAGTAATGTGAACACAAATATGTGACAAACTCTCCTTGGCTCAACCACATGTGGCAATTATGACATCATCAGTCTGCCTACATAGATTTTCTACCACTAGACCCATACCATCTAGATGAAAACTATGGACTACCAAAAGAATTCCACTTGTGCATAAAATATCTCAAGGCTTAGAAAAATTATTATATGACCTCAATCACATGATCAAATCACCATACTTTTCCTTGACCATCTCTACCCATGTCAAAATTGAATATCAACCAAGACAACTTTAAGCACACTAGGACAAGCACATTACACACTTTGTCATTGTCATTAAGGCTATAAAATTACTTAATCAACTTCCTATGATAGCTATAAGACATAAAAATGACATAATTAATAAATATCCAAAAAAATCATTGAAAACTCCACAATAATATCCCCCTTTGTCATTGATGTCAATAACCATCATATATAGCAATATACAATTCACCTTCTCTCTCTTCAAGCACTACCAAAAAAAATAATTTCTCCACCTTTAAGACAATGATAAATTGGAAACAATCTGATCCTAAGGATGTAAAAATACTGCCAACAAGAGTATACCATCTTTAGAAAGATATTACACACTACCCCTTACCTTGAGAATGCTTCTTGCTCGATGCAAATAATCTCTTCAAATTAACACTACAACAAATGAAGAAAGAATACACAAAAACTAATAGAATATAATGGAAATCACCAAAGAACATCTGAGAGGGACTCCTCCTAATATTTATGAGCCATTTCACATCTTCAAAATATCTATATCTCTATACACCATGAAGAATCAACACATATGATTACTAACCTTCTATCTCAAATCACCTCAAGGACCATCAACATCACTTAATGCCACTCACCAAACTATAAAAATGTTTTAAAACAACCTAAAAATTTTCCTTGAAAAAAACATACATTTCTCTTTTGGAAAAACTAAGCATAAAACACTCTTCTTCAAACTAGGCCTATCTAGCCTCCCCATAGCCTTACCTGAAACATGTTGAGCCCACTATTTTTAGTAGACACATATTCAAGACCTGAAATTCCATATTTGGATCAATCTCATATTCCACCTAAATAAAACCAATTTGTAACACCAAGATCATCCTTTTCAACATACTTCCTTCACAAACCTAGTACTTAATTAGGCCTCTAACATGATAAAAACTTGAATAAATTAAGAACCACAAACCTTAAATTCTTTGGTAAACTTGATTTGACCACCCATTTGGACCATTAGATATATTAATAATACTTAGACCTCAAATCATAATGCAAACCACTTCTCTAGCATAGCCTAAAACCCTAGAATCTCAAAATAAATAAAGTCAATAAGCATCCTTTGGGTTAATGCACATCTCTAAAACTTATTTCACACATGAAGCCACCCACCACACAATTCTAGACCAAAATTTGAACCTTCACACCTTTGGGAACATAAAATTATTATAACCCATTTTAGACCTACTTTCCCTTAAGTCAAAAACTAAGAAAACTGAGAGCACTCAAAAATATTGAATTACCATAAACATACCTTTAGACCACAAAATCACTTAGATCACATCAAAAATAAGTTTACATACCTTTATGAACACCAAAATATTCTTTACATTCCATGAATCTCATTAAGTCACCTAGAACCATCCATTATGATCCTATAATAGAGCTTCTTCACAAACCTCTAGAGCAAACTCATGGAATTATTGCTTTCCCTTAACCAAGGACCTTCTCTAATTGAAATGATCATCTTGATCACAAAAAAATTATTCTCCACACCTTATTTATAAACTTAAAATACTTAGTCCTCTAATCTCTAGACTTGACCAATTACAAAGCTCCCCCTAACTTAATGCTTCATTAAGAACATGACATCTTCAATAAGTCTTCAAATACTATCAAATCATATTTAGTAATCATATATAGATATTTTATCTTTAGAACACTATGAAATTCCATGGGATAAACAAATATTAAATAAGCCTTTAATAGGAGTAGCAAGATCTAAAATATAAGTCTAGAAGAAAGGCCTTCAACTTATGGGCTCACTTGGCATCTACCACAAAATGATATGTGGATAGATATTTGAAACTCAACTTTATAATAAAGCATAAAAACCATGACTAACAAGATAACTCATTCTCAAGATAGGACCACTAAGATTCATCACAAGATTCTTTTTTCTAATAAAAGATATATAAAAGGAATGCACAAATATACCTTACTTTCATACAATCTCATCAAACAAAATATGATAGCCACCAAGCTTCCTCTAACTAACAAGTGTCTTCTTGAAGCCTAGAGAGACACCCCTTTGACATAGATAGACTAAAACTACCAAAAATTTGTAGATTATCATATCTCCATAATGTCATCAGACTTGCATTCTTACTTGACTTTAATTGAACCCTTGACTTCATTCTTTTCTTTAGATTTGTCCATAAATGCTATCAATAGAAACTCTTGACTCTCCTTTATTTTTTATACTTTTTCCACCTTGGAAAACAGTCCATCAAGATTCTTTGACAAAATAGGGTTAGTCTTCTTGGTCTTTAATGCCTCAGGTCTCCATACCATAGTTTGATTCTTCTTGTTTTCTAGATCCATCTTACATACTTGATCCTTGAGCTTATCCTAATTTTCAATATATCCTTCCAAAGTAACTTTCTTATCAACCTTATGACTAGAAAAATTAACAATGATTACCTTTGGTTTCCATACCTAAGTTTGTCCTATCTTAGACCTTCGAGGAGATCCATATCCTTTGACACTCTTTATAAACCTCTTAAGACCATTTGGATAGAATCTAGAAATATGTCCACAATGGAAACAAATAATATCATTCAACATACCCCTTGATTGATCTGAGCTATGATTTATCCACTACCAATTGCTTCTTTTTCCAAGGCTCCATGGAAACACATTCTTGACTGACTTCCTTTTATAGTCCTTATCTCTATGAAAATATTTATTACATGTACAATAATGACCATGAAATAAATTATCACACCTTGAAATATTTGGTTGTCTAACTGGTATTCTTTCATTTATCTTGACCTGATCTAACTTCTTTTGATCTTCTTCAATCTTGCTAATCTTGACAACAACATGCTCATGCTCATCCATTAATGAACCTATCTTGGTTTTCAATTGAATTCTCTCATCCTCTTTAGCTCTTACATTTGAAATTTCAGCCATCAACTGACCTCTTAGAATTTGAATAGTCTCTTTATCACTCTTAGCTTATTTAACCATGTCATCCTTTATTCTACATGATTTTTCTATAAAAATTTCCTCAAGATAAATGACTTGTTATTGAAAACCTTTGATCATATTTATCATATTATGATTATTCTTATTTTACTCCTTTAGTTCACCAAGTACATCGATGATCTTAGCTTCTAGATCAACTTATTCTTCATCTTCATGGCAAACTTATTTATCAAACATGATGTCCTTTTATTTTGAACACAAACTTATCTAGGCATTTACTAGTTCAACCTTGAGTTCATTGATAATATTCTAATCCTCTTTGGAATATATATTCAAAGCACATATATGTTCTTCAAGTGCCTTAATCATAGCCTTCCACTATTTATTTTCTTTTTTCAACTTCTTAACCATCATTATACCTACTTAGGATCACCTTCAAGCTGTTAGTCTTCCTCTAAAGGACCTGATCTGATACTAATTATTATAGGTACAATCATTGAGAGGGGGGATGAGTCAGTGAGCCTAAATAACTCAACTTCAATTCTAATAATTTCAAACACTTAATCAGTTACCACAAGAATTTATGAAGCATACACATCATTCATATCAATGAGCAAGAGAGATAGTGCAAGATCAATCACATAACACATGACATATGTGGGAAACCCTCTTGGGGATTAAAATACACTAGAACTTATAGTTGGACTACTATCTTGTAATAATAATATATAATTTAGACCATCTACAAATGATCAAGGAACTATAATGCCTATTTAGTGAGACTACAATCCCACAAGGTGTTACCACAATTATCTAGTTGAGTTACAATAAAAACTAGACTTTTTAGCAAGTTTGACCTTACAAGGAGGTTGTAACCACCTTAGATGTTAAGCTCTCATAACAAAACCTATGAACACATCCACCTTTACACTGATATTTTCAACATCTGATGATGGACATCTAATTATCACTCTTCACCTTTGCTCATACCCAAATAGCAAGAGCACAATTATCCCAATAGAATTATGACTAATAGGTCATGAAAATAGTCCTCAAATTAGTTTTCTCATCATCTCATATACATGGAACTCTACCCTTCCTTCACTCCCAATTTACATGCACAATCCTCTCTCAAAACTTTCCCAAGTCTCTCAATTTATCATACTTATAACAACTATGTCACAAAAACAATAGCAACAACATGAATTGATGGCCATACACATAGTCTAAAATTTGATCTACCTCTTAGATTGACCACCAAGCAACATATAGTCTTCACCTTGCCTTCACTCATGATATACTCTCTCAAACATCCTCTTGAAAAACTTGCACATTTTGCCTCATCTCGGCTCACTAGATCTACTAACCTATATGTACTCATGTACCAACCTAATCAAAATATAATAGTCCTCACTATCTTCTACCTTATCTTTCAAATGTTATTACATTCTCTATTTTCCAAAATAAAACTCATTCACCCAAGTCTTACACTCACAAATCTTGAAATCACCATCTTTGATTTCAATATATATAGGAATTTCATGATTAATAACTTCATGGTTGGCCATTAGAATTGAATTAAACCTTAAGTAATCTAACACATAAAGACATAGCTCAAAAAAGTCTTCATAAGTTGGCCATAGCATCTATGGGTCACCCTTAAGTAGATACACCTTTCAAAAAGGCCCTTATAGCTCTTATAGGTCTCATGGAGACCTATTCACGCATTTTTCACTTCATTGATTAAAAAAACATAAAAACACTTTAAAATACATAAGTCCACTCCTTATGTCCCCTAAGACATTCACAAATTATCATAGTCACCTTTTCTCATCTCTGTATATACTCAATCAAAGACCTTATAAATAGGAACACCATTACCAAACACATAATCAACTTCTTAAACTTTTTTTCGTACAAAATATAAATTGGTCAAACCTCCAAATACCATACAAAGTATCCTCATGGAGTCTAAAACACTCCCTAATATCTATGTCATAATGAAACATCAAAACAATATCTACATAAGCTCAATTACTTTTCTCGGGTCACTTGTAAAACAAACATGAACATATAGTCAACTTATAACCTTAATATCTTTGACTATAATTACTTCTAGATCTTTGAAATAATTTCATTAGATGCACCATTTAGTCCTTTTCATATTTAATTTTGATAACATGAACAAATTCATCTTATATCAAAAGATATGGACAAATTATTGAGCACTAGTTTTACCCTTAGTAAATTCAAATATTCAAATGGCAATGATCTTAGTTAAACCTCAAACACAATGCTCACTCTTATCTCAAATTAAAAAATGCATGATCAATCTTGTTTAATATTTAACACATAGGCACCAATTCTCAAATTTTAAACCTCAGTCATTTTGACCTCATCTCATGCACTCTTATAATGTTGACCTATCACTCATTATCGATCTATGCGGATCAACCAGGTCCTTAACTAGAAATGCTCACCATTCGATCAATATGTCCAAACACACACTCATTATTAGGTCCTTATCCTATATATTTTATTATTTTTTAAACTTTAAAGACTTCTTACCATCTCTCTCAACACACACCGTCGATCTTGATCATTACAATCACCTATGCACAGTTGGATCTTCATTTGGTCTTAAACTTTAACTCTGTTAAAAAATTGTCACATTAACCCATTTGAATCTATGTTCACCATTAGATATGGAAGTATGAACTCCTGTGAGCCATTAGATCTCCACTAGGTCAAAATCTTTAACATCATGTAAATTGACCATGTATGGGGACCAACTATAATATGCCTAGAAAGCCTACTTTAGACCTCAATAACTTTTGTGCTTAGATAGATGATCTCAAATTTGTACCTCATGATCACCTTTCAAAGGAGAATCCATTTGTATAAAAAAATTCTCCTATAACCTTCATGCATGTGAGATATAATTCCATTAAAAATCCTTCTCAAAATCTTCAGTCACAAAGCTAACTATGCTTAGAACTTGTATGTGAGGCCAACTTTAGTGTTGCATAAGTTTTTATACGCTTTGGTGTAGTATCTAAAATTTAATATAAATAAACTAGGATCAAAATATAATAAACCCATATGATCAAATTATATTTAACCATCCACATGTGAGAGATATGGCACCATCAACATGCTTACATAACTCTTCCTGCCACTTTGCAAACTTGGCTAAGTATGGGAAAACATTGTCAAAAATATTGGGAGCCCAACTTTTCACACTCATATATTTGATTGCACTTCCATGAATGACCTAAGATCTATCACATAAAAACTAGGGAATAATATGATCAAAATTGTAGACCAACTCCCCTTGAATCAACCACATGTGGTAATTATGACATCATCAAACTACCTACATAGATTTTCTACAGCTAGACCCAAACTATCTAGATGAAATATATAGACTACTAGATGAATTCCACTTGTGAACACAATATATCAAGGATTTTAAAACCTATTATACGATCCCTTTCACATTCTCAAATCACCATAGTCATCCCTAATCATCTCTAACCATATCAAAACTAAAGATCAACCAAGCCAACTTCAATCACACTAGGAAAAGAACATTATACAATTTGTCATTGTCATTCAGGCTATCAAATCACTTCATCCAATTACCAAGACACCTACATGACATAACCATGACATAATTTAAAACTTTCCAACAACATCATTGACAACTCTCTAACATTTTTCAGTTTTTGTGGTTATGACGGCCTTGATAGACATTTATACACTTATATCTCAAATTCACAAAACCAACACACAAAAATAATAACTATGATTTCCTCAATATAAAACACATTCGTACTAAAATAAATATTTTCCCTTGAAACCTATTTCATATTTCCTTCCAATGCCTCCAATATAGTCAAAAATTCCTTCCCTACCTTCTCTTTTGTTTCCCATATAATTTCAGCTAGTCGTAAGGTCAAATCATACACATGCCCACATCAAATAACACTAAAACTAAGGTAAATTGAACATTATTTATGGTCATTAACCTTATATTTTTTAATTAATATAACACGGTGATTCCATATTATAATATTATTAAATTAGATCATTCTTTGCTTATGAAGTGGATTTATTTGTATACCATATACCCTACCTAGATATCAGCCTCTTATTTTTGTATGAATTTCATTGTTATCTATTATAGTGGTATGTTTTTATGATTATAATATTTTCAAAATCCTACAAATAAATAATTTAAATAAATATAAATGCATAAGGATGAAAATTTTAGTGGCATTTCCAACTTAGCATTATGGCCCTGATTACTTCATTTTAGCACCATTTCCATTCTAAAAACTTCTGCTACCACTACTTCTATAATATTTTATCTGAATTTAATTTTAAAAATATGTAATAGTATACTTTTTTGTAACTTATCCCATAGTTTGTAGAGATTTAAACATTGAAACTCTTCCCCAAACATTATAAAGATTAGGAATACTAATGACATAAATCAAGAAGTCCTCCTTCCATCCTAGTTATTGATGTGGATTTAGTGTTTAATGCATCTCCAATTTAAATTGATTTATTAGAACAATGAAATATTACTTTATTATTTTCAAAAGCCTATGGGGTATATAATTTATAAATCAATATAGTTGGGTAAGGATGTAAATTTTGATGGCATTTTTTACTTAGCATTAGGGTCTTGAGTACTTAATTTTATCACCATTTCCTTTTGATAACTAGATATTCATTTCATGCATTTCATTATAAATACTTACAATTTAAGATAATTTTCACATTGTGTCATTTCTAGATTAATAAGACCTCACCAATATGATAATTGAAAAAATTTCGTCCACACATAACATCTCTTTAGGACAAGATATTTAAAAATAACCATTAAATCTTATCACTTTATAAAAAAATTAAATATGTTCATTTAATATATCAAAATATTAATTGAACATCAAGAAATATAATAATATAACACAACCTATGGTTTTCATTAGTTTACAAACAAATGCATAATAAAAAGGAATTTACTATATTTTTAAATTTATTATTGTAGTAATATTTATTTGTATTAAAAATGTAATAAATAGAGATGCAAAATTCAAAAAAAATCACAAGATATTTGAAGCACATTGATATGAAATTGAATTACAAAAGAGTCTAGATCTTGTTTTACCTTCTTGTCCAGTATCAAATCCAATTTTCTATAAGGTTTATAGAAAATCAAACATAACTATTCTTGGGAACATAAAAGTGGTATCATATCTACCTTCTTAGCCTCAAAGGAAGCCAATAACCATGGATTAATATTCAAATATTCATGGAGTAGACAAATTTAAATAACAAATTATGTTAATGTTGGCATAATCCTTGAAATATTCCATGGAAAAAAGTAATAAAAAATGTAAAAAATGAATCAATCCCTATAAATGTTGATGTTGGATAGAAAGGGTATAAGAAACAATAATAGATAAGAAAAGGGTATCGGAAATACCCCACACACCCCCCACCCCCCCCCCCCCCGCCAAAAAAAAAGGGAATCTCAACATCATGATCATAAGCAAAACTATTTTACAAAAAAATATTATATAAGAGGTGACAACCTTTTTAACCAAATAAATTAGATAAACTAGGATGTAAAACATATAAATCAAAGGCTAATTAAGAATATTCCTATTCCCAAATTTGATGGGTATAGAATAAATATTAAGACAAGTAATTGTATAGGAAAGTTTTCATGATTTTTTGGGTTAACCCATTGATTGTTACCAAAAAAATTAATTCTCCACTCTACATCTTGAAATCATAAAATTTCATTGTTGGAAAATGTGTAACCTAAAATTTATACATTGGGGTTATCTAAGGTTAATGGGGATAAAGATAGCCTAATGTACAAGGGTGATAAGCTATCTCTATGGTAGGCTAATTAGATGCTAAACTCAGATATAAACTATTTTAAATTCATTAAACATAGATAGGCTAAAAAAATTAAGTACAATTATGCTAGATATGGAAATGATAGAAAAGTAACATACTTAGTTATTTCTGATGCTAATTTAGTTGTATATCTAGAACAAGAAGGAAGAGGACTAGAAGATGATTCTATAGTGGTCATTAGATTCTAGATTTAAGCATCTTTGGAGTTGTAGACACTAGTATCAACCTTTTATGGTTACATTGACACTACCATTTGAACCTGCAATAGGTATCCTATATAGAATACTTGTTGGAAAATGATGCTACCATCTAGATACTTTTGGTTTTGTCTTCACCTTCACTCTATTGTATTTAAATTTAGGCCATGGAATATCAATCATCAATAAATTGTAAAACCCTAGTTCATCTTCATAGTGACCTTGTGGAAAAAAGGGTTAGTCGGTAAGAAGTCTTGAGCTTACCCCCAAGACACCTATTACAATGAACATTATCTATAGAGTCAATACTATGAAGAGGGCCTCAGGCTAATGTAATTCTTACTTATATGTTTTATTGTGTGTAAATAGTATCATATGTCAAAATAATGTACAATAGCAACCTAGATTATAACTTGGAAAATATATCTGACCTATGTATGTGTTGTCCCTATGGCTCATATGAAAACAAGAAAGAATAGGGAAGATTTAATTTATCGAGTGTTGGATTGAATGCTTTGATAAGTTGCCTTGGGTATTTTATAAGGTGAGGAATGAATGATGATTGATATTGTATTTATATCAATCCCTTTGGAGAAACAACTCACATTAAAGCATTTAGGATTACCATTATGATACATTTCATTGATAAATTATATGAATTTAGGGCACTAGACACTTATGTTAGAGTATGACACCTCCATCGACATAGGTATATGCTTGAGATGTTAGTGTCTATGGAACATGAAAGTAGGTGAATACTCAAAACTTGTATAGGTGTAAGATAAGTATGTTTTAAATAGTCTTGGTAAGATAGAATGTTTGGATCATCAACATAATATTTATCAGACCAAGAGATAGGACAAAGGGCACAATATAGGGTATATATGAGAAATGAATGTAATAAATAGACACTAGTTATCAGGCTTATATTATTTAGTTCCTTTTATAAGTTGAATTCTCTCATGAGTTTATCATATTAGACAATACAATAATGAAATAATAATGATAAACCTCTAAAATAACAATAAAAGCAACCAATAAAAATAGTTGAATTCAGATTGTTATGTCTATAAATTAACCAAATTATAAAGAAAAGGTGAAAATTATAATTAGAAAGGATAAAATACTTCTTATAAACATGAGCAAACTCTAAGATATTTAACTGAATAAATCCCCATTCAAACCTAAATCTAATTGAATGAGACTTATCACAACTCTAACTGAAGGCAATGAAAGAATCTAGGAAAAAGAATGACTAAAAGAAATAATCCCATCACTATTTTAAAAATATACAAAGAATGACCACATAGACTTGAAAAAAATTTAGTTATCTTAATATTAATTTTTATTAAGAATATTGAGACTCATAAAATCATTAAATACTCAGAAAAAAACTATGTAACTACAAGCTAATGTGAGAAAGGAGAGAAATTATCTTAGTAAATAAATAAAAATAGTTCTATCTATCTCCTTTTACAATCAACACAAAGCCAACCCATATTATGGCACTATAACTGGTCTTATATAGGTAGATAGGTCTCATGAGTTTGAAATGTAAATTCAGATTTGAATTCAAATTCACCCACACATGGGGTGGATTCATAAATCATCAATGTGGTTAGAAGAATGCTATTGAGGTGGTAGTTTGAGATCTCTAATAAAATGAAGGCATGTGTAGAATTTTTTCAATTAAACCATGCCTAAATTGAGTTTTCACAAACAAAATCCATAGGGATCAACATCATAATTTCCACCTACCCATAAGGTCGAGTTTCTCTTTTATGCCTTATGTTTCATGCAATGTGCATGAAATACTTATTATTCATGTCTCATTCATGATCTAGGTTTCCTTATAAACCAATTTTCCATTAGGGACTATGATATAATCGATTATACAAATCAAATCAAATGTATAGTTGATTTTTTTACCTCTAACAATTTTGATGACTAGATGAGCCATGAAATTTAAACTCATGTTTTGCTAGTTATATAGAGAACATGTCATTTGATTTGATGGGATGATATCATGTGGATTGTTTTTAAATATATACCTACATTTCATAATGATCATCCTATGGCCTTGAGGCCCCCACCTATCAATGTGTATGGATCATCCATTTTGTTTTCTATAATATGTTAGGCTCTGCAAGGCCCTGACCTTTATAATATGGATCTCATCACTCTTAAACTACTTGGATGTCAATTTAAATTCACATTCTGACCATTATTTCTATTTCAAGTCAAGATTTTAACCACCCACTACCTTGACATATTGATCTACTTCCATAGACCATCATTGATTCTCACCCACTTCCTTGACATATTGCTCTACTTTCATAGACCATCATTAGTCTACGGAGCATCAAGATTTGACTATTTAGTACCATATATATCACCCGCTTACCCATGGTTAGACATCATATCTAGCCTAAATGGAAATATATAGGCGAGTAGGGTAGTGATATAATGTAAGATGGATTCATCCCCCTCACCCACTCACCTATACACTTTGTGTACTATATGAACATATCAAAAGTAGTGGAGTAATGAAATGATGCTATGTGGTCTCATCTCACTAATTCACTACTCATAGAGTATTACATTAATATGAAATATTTGGGATAGTAGAGAATTGGGATGATGCCACATGGCATAATCTCACTAAAATTCTAGCCTAGAGCATCACTAGCATCGTTACCCCATCGACCAACTTTGAATAAAATTGATTAATTCTTAAAATAATTTTGAATAGGCCTAGGACTTTTTAGAGATCGACACAGAGCATCAAGTAACCTTTTGAAGAGAAATAGATAATTTATTTAAATAATCAAGAATGTGCCACATGGTGCCATCTCACTCACCCAATTTCCTAGGGCTCTAAAATCATTGTTGAGCTAGACATAAATATTTGGGAGAGTAGGGAAGTAGGATTCTGCCATGTGGCATCATCCCACTTACTTGATTACCCAATCATAAGGGATTTCGTTGAAATAAATAATAATTAGGTAAAATTCATGGAAAATTGATTACGTCTTTGAAAGACACTTGATTTTATGTAGGACTATTGGGAGATTGAAGTGTGGCATAGGGTAACCTTTCATAAAATTGGCAAAGTAACAAAAGTCCTTCTGTACATATTTGGGCCATTAAGAGTTGAGTAAATTTAAAAGGTGGAATTAGGATGTATTTAAACACCTGAGGGTAAATATAAAAAATCCCAATCCACATTATTTGATTTAAAATCCAACAATTAATAAATTCAAATAAAATGGCTAAGTTAAAATCTAAAAAATGGCTAAATTTAAAAAGAAATAATGTGCAGACATAACAATTTTGATCAATTTGAAAGTCAAATTATCCCATTTATATGAAATAAAATAAGTAAAAAAAATGAAACTATATGGATGATTAATCATTTAGATCAAAACTAGAATTGAAATGGACCAAATTGTTTAGGAAAATGAGTAATAAACTATAAAATAGTTAGATCAATTGCAAAATCTTAAAGGAAAATAGTCTGAAAAGAAGTTGTAAAATGTGTTCCAAAACACAAGTAAACAATTAAACAAAAAATAACTATAATTATGAAAACATAGATATTTAAATTAATGTAGCCTAGATGTGACTTAGAAAAACAACCACCATGGACTCCTTGAAGTATAAGACCAGACATCAAGGGAAAAAAGAGGGTCCCCATTTTTAGTCTAAAAATGGGGCATGTTGTGAAAGTAAAAACAAACAAATCCTAAGAGTGTTTCAAAAATTTAAACTAATTTTAATTTTGAAATGTTAGGTGCACATTTCATAGCATATGCACCTTAGATATTTTTCATGTTAAAACTGTGTATAACAATGGTAACAATGTATAAAATTTTACCACAACTATGAATCTAAATTATATAGCTATGTGCTTTGTGAAATTTAGAAACATTGTAAGCAAGGAGAATATGATTCCAAATCATGCTCACACTATATATGGAGAAATATGAAAAAATAAAATAAGTACCAATGTGGAGGGCATGTTTCCAAAACATACCCCATTGAATTTGGGTATGCTACATATTGAATAAGTGTGGAAAACATGATTTCAAAGCATGCACCCAATAAATATGAAAACTATTAATTTGTGAATCCATGCCTATATTACACTCCCCCAATTAATTTGAAAACTAATATAAGTGCTAAATACTAAATAGGTGTGGATAACATGTTTCTGAAGGATGCCCCTACTAAATCTAAAAATTATGCCAAATATGAATAACATACCTCTATGAAATTCCCCCACTAATATGCCCCGCCACCACCAACCACCCCCCCCCCCCCCCCCCGCGCCCCCCCCCCCCCCCCCCCCCCCCCACATTTTAGGTTAGGGAAGAATCTAAATTGGTATTTAACTCACCTCAAAATAATAAGATAAATATATAATCTATGAAAGAAACCATGTAGCATATAAAAATACATATATACGTAAATGTAAAAATGAAGTTAATAGAATAATGTGATCATATCAAGGCCTAATATGGATGATAAACATCATGGAAACATCTAGATATTAATTTTATAAGCTCAATAATCAAATAAAGTATACACATAATATCACTCAAATTCAAGTCAACATACAATGGTCTAAAGAGGCTGCAAACAAGGGGCATGTTTAAATTTTTCATAATCGAAGGGACATGACTTAGTCGAATTTCCATAAAAACAAGGATGACATATTCAATTGTTCATAAAATTAAAAAATGACATTTTAAAGTGTCAAATAAATCATATATAGTCATGGGGGAAGTAAACAAGGGATCATATTCAATTGATCAAACAACTAAGATAATAAACAGGCAAGACATTCAAGTAAGTGCATAAAGAAAAACATAAAAAACTAGCATAAACATGTCATAGTAGCCTATGGATCAAACATGTTAGCAAAAAACATCAAGTGTATAGGATATCAAGTACCCTGTGAAATATATTATCATTGATAATGTCTTATGTAAATATATATAATCTCAAACATGATAATGAAAGGTGATACTCAAGCCATATAACCTATGATTATCATCATCATAGAGGTGGATGCCCCCAATGTTAATATGACATAAGTAGAGGAAAGGCCCAACATCCAAAAATAGAAATAGATTATGAATTTGTGTATACATGTATCAGACTCAAGTATAATCATGACACACATGTGTATGTATAAGTACTTGATATGCCATCCATCAACATAGAATTAACACATAGATGCCAAGGAGATAATAAATTTTGTAGATACCAAAAATGTTTATATTTTTTTTTTGGTATTTGGGAACATTGAAATGGAAAATACTATCCTATGATCCCATCCATTGGGTGTTCATAAATATATTGCTATTGTGAACCTGGTGTAATAAGTCATAACCACTACCAAGGAACATGTATAGGTCAAATATCTTTCAATATAGCATTTTTGATGTTCTACATATATAAAATAGGACTCTATGGACTTGGATAAATAGTAAGATTAATAAGAGTAGCATTTCATGAAACCCATCATTGAGTTCAATGTGGTTTATTTATAATTAGAGAAATAAGAACATGTGTAGGTACTCTAGATATTTGAATATGGTGTGTACTCGATGAGGATTATGTAGAGTCCATTGTATGTCTCTGATGTAATGGTATCTCAAGTACTGGTCACCTAGTAAAGGGGATTGTCTATTGCTTACCCTTATATTATAGATCAACATTAGTAGGATTGACATTTAATTGCCTAGTTATAATCTTAACTTATTTAAGGAGATGTTAATACATGATTGTAAAAAGTGTAATTACTTGATTGACATGAATGCATTTAGCACATCCATGCATTGTATAAGGTAATTATCAAAGTGTATAGATCCATGGTATTCCTAGTAACATATCAATGATCCTCATGTAATGTGTAACTAAATAGTTAGTAACTACATGTGTAGGATTGACCTATAAAGGTAGTTCAATCTTGCCACGAACCTTGTGGGAGGTCCCATCGAATGATCTAAATGATATTGTAAAATATGAAAATCATGATGATTATAATCCAAGTGCATAAGTAATTCCATTGCATAAATGTTTTGTATTACACCATTATCAATCATAACACTACATAAAAGGTGTTTATCAAGGTATGCTCAAATGAATAAATAATGAAGGTCATATTCATCATCCTTAATCTCACAATCATGGAAAATAATAGAACATATATAAACCATAGGAGGTATATGTTGTGTGTAAATACCCATGGGTTGAATCATAATACTATGTCCCACTTTTTGGTACAAAGGGGCCAACAAAAAATGAAAATGTGAATATTTCTTAATTTATATAGACAATAGTGACTTAACCATATAAAATGTGAAAAAAGTGTAAACTAATGAAATGTTTCATTTTAAGTATAAATTAAATTTATTATTATTTTGAAAAAAACAATAAATAAACAAAAAAATATTAATTTTTTTAATACCTAAATACACAGTATGTTTCATGTATAAAAGGTTTTATCAAGTACTTGATTTCTCCTCATAATTTTCCCAAAACATAATATTTTCTCAATATTATTTGTAAAGAGGTCTTAGAAACATTGAAGTAGTGCAAGATTATTTTTTTATAATTTTTTGATTAAAAAATAATTTTAATTAATTTTTTAATGTTCAAGGCAAGGAATATCAATGCTTATGTCTTCTTCTCATGATATTTTTTATAAATATGTCTAAATAGACTAATTTTTTAATAAATAGAACAAAGACATTCAAGTCAAGTGCATAGATATTTTTAAAAAAAATTGTCCATAATATCCTATTTTTTCTAGTGCCTCAAACATATGGTACCTAATTTTTTAAATAAGTATATTTTACTAAGTAAATCAAAATAAATATTAAATATTATTAAAAATTTTAAAAAATCATATTATTATAAATCTCATAAAAATACCTATTTATATGTAGATCCACATGTTTTTATTTTATTTTTTCATCTTGACATGTGGCATCCGAAGTGGCAATTTTAAGCCAATAATGGATTTCCACTTCAAAGGGTGAGAATTTTATGCCACATGTGGTTTGAATAAAGGGCATTCAAATGAAGGGGATTAGAATGAAGGGGGTTTTAATGAACCCCCTTTGTTCTAACCCCATTCATTTGAACTCCCAAAATATCATTTAAATTAATCAAATGCCAAAGTAAACCTTTGATCCCCTTGATTTGAAGGGGGTTAATTCAAACCCCTTTGATTTAACCCCCTTCAAAAAGTACAAGTGGGAGTTAGAATGAACCCTCTTTGAATAAAGGGGGTTTGTTCAAAACCCATATTTTTTTGGGTTTGGATGTACTTGGCCACCAAGTAAGACTCACGCGTGTGACATAGTCCCCATAATAACATCTAATGGATACCCATAATGTGTTTGAGGTGGATGTGAATTATATACCAATTTTACTTCTAGTTCCTTCTTATAATTATCTTTCAAAATATTGTTAAATATTTTATATTAATGGTGATTACTAGGTTGTGAAACTACCTCCTTGGGACACTCATCAAATGTTATCTTTTAGTCATGAATAACATCTTATAACTTATGCTTCAAGGTAAAACATATGTTCCTATAATGCCCTAGTCCTTGGTGATAATCACAATAAATAGTGTATCATATATTTTAGGTATGGGTATGTTCATATCAAACTATATAGGATAAGGGAGAGATATAATATGACACTCTACTAGCTATGTGATTAATGAAGTTGGAGACTCAGGAAATCTTGTAATTTTCCTTCTTAGTGCATTAGATAAGACATAAAAATTAGGCTTCTATGAAAAAATGTTAACTGTTGTGGTTACTTCCTTCTTAGCCTCATGAGGTTTTCCATTATAACTTTGTTTGATTGTAAATTTGGCATTAAATGTTTATGAATCTAGTGTGTTTGATACATACTTGAGCTTATTCAATGAAATAAGCTTCCTTTCATAGTCTCATAAAACATGGCATAAGTCATCAAAATATTTATTTATTTTTTAAAAAGTGGATTCATGTAAAGGAGCAAGTATACTTTACCTGAATATTTATTTAATCTCCTTATCTACCATAGGATTGGTCATGTTATCTAACATTATATTGTATCTCAAGGCATATTGATTGACAAGTTCATTTGGTCCTTGTTTGAATTTGGAAATTTGGGAACTTGAAACCTTTTCACAAATATTAATGGAAAAGTGTGACAAAAAGTAATCTACAAGAGGTTTGAATGATTTCATAGATTGGAGAGGTAAATCATAGAACGATCTAAAATTATAGTCCTTGAGTCTTTTGGGAATAATTTGGTCAAAATATTATCAGTGGAGGCATAGTCAAGGCATGCAATGTAGAAGAATCCAAGATGTCTTTCAATATAACCCTTGCCATCATAAAATGTGAACTTAGGTGAAACAAAACTAGTTTGAAAAATATGAAAAGATGTCTAAAGTGTATGAGGTTTATGTAACACATCATGTGAATAAATGAAATGAGGAAATTTTAAAGAATTTTGTTCAATATTGTTAACCTTATCCTACAATGTCTTTCTAAGTTGACGGAGTGTTTGAACTATCAACCCATTGGGATTTAGATTAACCAGCTGAGTTGTCACCAAAGGGGATGTAATCATTGTTAGAATAGTGATATAAATTGACATTTGAGTTGAAAAACTTTTTAGACTAATGGTATAACTAGTAATAGTAGTTTCAAATTTCAAGAAACAAAGGTTGAAATACATAATCTACCCTCCCACTATATGTATTATGTTGTATTGTATTTAGCGACATGACTATTTGTATATGGGGAATACCCATAGTTCTAATAATATGATCAATATATGGACATATTTGGTCATCACTAATTTTTGTGTTATTAGTTTCTAAAATGATTTTTATGATTTAATCAAGACCTTTAGGATTTTGACGAATATGCTCATGAAACAATAAAATTGTTTTCACTTTCTCATGAGCTATTTGTTCATGTGCACTATTTTTATTAGACTCATGATTTTCATTATCATAATATTTTTCTATTATAATATCATTAACAATTTTTTCACTCTCAACATTTCTATCATCATGATTCATATGACTAGACACCTCATTGGTTTGAGACATATTATGTGGGGGGAGGTGAATCTCAATGTGTTCAATTGGCACAAGGGTGATTCCTAGGTTTTGTGAAAAATAATATAAGTATAAAATGAAAAATTATAGTAATATAAAACCCTATCTGATTGAAAATCTTAAGAATAAAACATGTTTGCATTCATACAAATTAGGTTCACCAATTATTTAAAACTAAAATTTCTAGACTTGGTTTATTTATGGTTTATGGGGATAGAGATAACCTAAGGTATAAGGGTGATAAAATATGTATATATAAGGTCAATTACATGATAAAATTTGATATAACATATGCTAAATTAATTTAAATGAGATAGGCTAAAAATAGTAAGTACAACTATGTTAGATATAGAGATGACAAAGAAGTAATGTGCTTATCTAAGTTTGATGCTAATAGAGTTCTAGATATATAATAAGCAAGAATTAGACTAGAAGATGAATCTAAAAGTATTGTTAGATTCTAGATTGAGTGCATTTAGACCTACAAACACTAGTGTTAGCCTTAGATGGATACATCAACACTATTATCTAAACCTGACATAGTTGTACTAGACAAAATACTTGGTATAAAAGGATGTACCCAAGTGGATTCTTATAGGTTTATCTTTACCCTTGCTATAATGCATTGATATATGGGTCATCTACTATCACTCATGAAATTCAAAACCATAGTTATTTATATTCATAGTGACCTTAAAGAAAATGGGTTAGTGCGTAAATGGTGTTAAAATGACCCCAAAGATACTTACATTAATTATCAATACATCCTTAGAAAATAATTTTAAGAGGGGCTTAGACTGATGTATATATCCCCTATGTGTTGGCTTATGTGTGAATCATGCAATACATGAAAAGCAAGTACATGAATAACCTATCTTATAAGATGGAAAATATATATATTGGGATAAACCTTTGGCACTTCATACCTATGTATGTGAAGTTCCTATATGAAAATATTAGGAAATAGGGAAGCATTTATTTATTGAATGCTTGATTGAAAACATGGATATGTTGCCTTGGGTATTTTTCTAGGTGAGGAATGAATGGGGATTGACCTTATATTTATATCAATCCCTTTGGAGAAATAAATTGAATTAGGTCACTTAGTTTAAATATTAAGATACATTTCATTTTCAAACTAGATGACTCTAGGCCACTGGGCATTCACATTAGATCAAGACACCTGCATTGACATAGGTGTCTATCTAGGATGCTAGTGATCAGGGAATAAGAAAGTAAATATAGACTTAAAACTTTCATAGGTGTAATATAGGTTGGTTTTAATAATTTTGGGAAATATTAAGGTTCAGTTAATCAACATAATATTGATCAAACTAAGAGATAGGTGAAGGGGCACAAGATAGAGTAAATTCAAGAATTATGAAAGTAGGACATGTCAAGAATTGAAAGGAACAAACAATGTCTGAGTTTTCCAAGTGTAAAATATTGAGGTGCTATATAATCCATAAATATCATCTATAGAAAATGATCAAAAAATAATGGGAGGAGAGTTATGAGGATTAATATAGAGATACCAATCATGAAATAATCTCAAGGGTCCAAATTTTTATTGCATTATATCATAAGATTAAATTTTATACCCATGTAGACTACTTCCTATCCCTTAAGAACATAAAGAAATATAACATTGTCACATATTAGTCAAGTGAATTACACCAAACTAGCTTAGTGTTAGACATATTTTCATCCAAGTGTGTAGTTTATCTATACATCAATGGATTTAAATAATCCACTATGGTATAAATCATGGCTTGTTTGCAAATAATTTTTAAGGTTGCAACTTGTAAAGTATAATATTATCCTAAAGCTGTTGAAATTCATTTTATAGAATGACAGCCTACAAAATCAATCCTACATCAAATGAAGATCAAAAAGATCCTAGAAAACTAAACTTGCTTCTCAAATCTATTGTTATATAATGGAATGTAAAAGGAGAACGTAGAATACCCCAATACCATTGTTTGACTTATGCTCAAAGGGCCTATTTTAGCTAAAAATAAGTTTAGCCATGGACAAGTGAAAATCCCATAAATTAAACTATATGTTTGAATTTTTTGATGAATATTCCAAATAAATTTATCATACCATTAGTGGATAAGTGGAAATGATGGAAGTTAAAAACATAAATAACTAGGAAAAATAAGACATGTCAACCATATCCCTTATTTTCATGATGGGAATTACATAATAACAAGCTTTTAGGGAAAGAATACAATTGAATAGTAGAACTGCAATAATACTAATTAATGCTTATAGTGATTACAATTTTGAAAATGGTAAATTGGTGAATCATGTAGGTTTTAATGTTGTCTCATTAGAAAAATTTAAAGTTTGAGTGCCTAGTCGCAGTATGATGGAACGAAAAGGGCCAATAAAGTTATTGAGATTCTAATTGGATAATTATTAAATAACTAATGCTTTTTATGTTGAATTAACTTTTTATGTTTATGATTTAGCTCCAACAAGATACAATGTGGGTTGATTTGATCATAAGATCACATTGGATAGCATCATTCATTTAATTAGAAGTGAATATGGATGAGTTGTAAATGAATTTAAAATAAATATAATAGATGATTACAATTAACAACTTTCTACATAATAATTATGTTACATCTTCTAGTTTAATTCCATGAAGAGCTTACATGGAAATGTTAAGACACACAAAACACCAACAAAAAAAGTGGTGCAATAACTGATTGATGATTTTGTAGATGTCTCTTAAGATTTACCACATGGGTTTCCACTAGATGGAGAATAATTACAATAATATATCATTGAGACAAAGTTATTTAATGATGAAATAGATAAAATAGTCAATAATTATTTGACATGGGCCACATGATGCCTATTAAAATCACTTTTACCTCTCCAATGATGTTAATAAAGGATGATGGTTGATTTTT
>JARHVA010003855.1:1572500-1585000 GCA_037957365.1 Torreya grandis | reverse complement strand
TGTGATCATATGCCAATGGCCCATCTACTTTGATAACTAGAGGCACTTGAAGGTGTTAAACTAAATCATGTATAATACTTTCAAGATTTGTTGATTACAATTTCACAGCTTCAAGTTGTATATCTTCAATTTTTTTTATGGCTTCTTCACTAGGTCTATTTCGTGCATTTCCAATGATTATTATTATTTAGGAGATCATACTTGCATAATATATTGTATCAAATATGTTATGAACATGATACAATATACCAAAATTTACACATAGGTCTTTGATATCATTCCCCATAAAGACATCAAATTATATTCCAATTGTAAATATTTATTTACAGATCACCATGTATTTCATCAAATTCACTTTTCTAGCACATTTAGGAAGAACCCTCAAAAATGTTTTTAATTTATATTCACTCAAGATTTGAATTTACTATTTCATTTCAATAACTTCCTTTTCATATCCATTTTTCACATACCCTACTATCATCACAATCTAGTAGACAGCATTGTGATTGGGCATTATCTGAAATAGATTCCCTACCTCATCGACATGACCATTCTATAGATATCATGATAGCATTACATTACATGATATCACATCCAATTGGGGAAATTTGTCAAACATTTTATGTGCATATTTTAAGCATATTATTTTTTCTTACATGTCAACAATAGTGTTTCCTGTAATGACATAGGAAATCATTAATATTATCACTATTTCTCCATGAATATCCTTTCCATTTTCTTGGGTATATAAATTAGCACATGTTGAAAGAACACTATTGAAAGTCTTTGATTTTGGACATATACTTATCATATGAATTTTACCATAGAATGTGAGGGCTTATTTCACATAAACATTATGCACATTTATCACTAAAATTTATAGCTTTCCTTTCACTTACCATTATAATATTTAGCTCCACCACTCCATTAATGGATCAAAATTCCCCTCTAATAAAATTTATAGGTTACAAATGGAAAATACAAGGATTTTGTAGACCAAATCCAAATGTTTAAGAGATAAATTATATGAGTTCATGTGATAATTGTGTATGAATAAGCCTTGAATATTTTTTACTTTATTTTTTTTAGGCCTCGAGGAGGGAAAACTATTTTTCCATGAAGTATTAAAGTTCCCAACCCTCTTTACAAAATTGATACTAAAAAAATAATTAATGCCAAAAAGTCACAATATTAATAAAAATAATTCTACCCATGTAGATATTTGATTATGGATTTCATGAGAAGGCTTAGTCTCATGGATGAGGGGGCATTAATTTGGGTTTTTGATGTATACTAGGCATGGTGACAAAGATAGAGATACACCACTATTTTTTAATGCTTTTTTTTATTTTCATGGGATCATAATTTATTTAAATATATGAGAATTAAGGGTTTAAGTGATTTTGGAAATAAAATTTTCCATTTGATGTGTATTAGGAAAATGTTTCAAAATATAATTTGAAATGAATTTGTAGTTTCCCTAAAGGTGCATGTTACATTAGAAGGGATGTAATTTATTATTTTTGCAAGGCAATGGTTTATAAAGTGAAATAAAGTAAATTGGCAGTCTAACCTAACTTAAAACCCATGGTCACTAATCCAAAATAACCTTTTATGAAAAAAGTGTTAAAAATCAATAATTTGATAATTTTTGTGGAGCTTATGGTGGAAAATGGAGTTATTTGTTCCTTCATACAACAATGCTTTGTGTAGTGAGTAGACATTTAATTTTATAGTGAGCTAGATCAATATCAAAATGTTTGAGAAATGAAAGGCTTTACAAAGAATGAAATTTGTGAAATATTTCAAGGTGATCTAGGAAATGATGGTGAGGGGTAATGATAAGATATTTCAAGTGATAGACTCAAAAAAGCTCTGTAATATGCATCAAAAAATATAGGTGGAATGTAACCTATATCAATACAATATGTTATTCAACCCATTTCGGTATTAATGGTTTGGGAGAATAGAATATTCAAGTGTGAAATAAAGTGTCTTCTAAAGTAGTCCAATTAATTAATCTAGTTTATGATAGTTAATTTGAGTGTTAAATTATGACTATTAATAAATATAGAAATAACAATGACAAACAATATTTTGATTTTTAATCACAAATAAGAAACAATATTTAACTTATGAAATGATGCATAAACAAAATCTGTTATGTACAAGTGTATAAATAGTCTGTTTGATGTTTAGGAACTAGTCACTAAATTATTAAAATATGATTTTTGGTTATCTATAAACTTAAATCAACATTTGGACACTTATATCGATGTTGTTGTCTAAATGTTGATGCAACTATCATTTATGAAATGTTAGTTGAATCAAGATGCCACCACCTAGGTATTTTTAGGTTTTCTACAACCTTTCATTTGATGTATATTGATCTTGCACATAAGATCTATATTATTAATTATAACTAAAACCCTAGCTCTTGTCTTTAGGTTAGGTTGCCTTATCATAAATGGTTTAGTGGGCTTATGGTGTCAATTTTACCTCATAGACCACTCTATCAATGAAAATTGCCCACGCATTTAAAAATCTAATGAGGGCCTCACAATTATGTATATCTCCCCTATGAGTGAGAATTTATATGCACAAGGGTGCAATATACTATATGAATATGCATGTAATTATCTAATTTGTAACTTGACAAATATGGCTTAAGGATTATCTTTTGAGTTTTCTATAAATGTAGTATGACTACTCCAATTATTATTAATAAAATAGTGATGAATAGGGATTAATTTCTTAATTATGTAATTTGAATTTAGTGGTATGTTTAAGCATGAGAGGTAATTCGTTGAAGATTAATATAAATCCAAATGAATTAGTTTTCACTTGTATTTATAATATCTCTTTTGAAATAATCTTTGGATAAGGGTTAATGACATTCATACGCTGACTGGTACACACTGAAAGATTTTCAAATTCAAGTGTTTTTAAGCTGAGGACACTTGCATTAGAACATGGATAATTGTGTCGATGCTATTGTCCTATTTGGAATGCAACTATCTAGGATGGAAACAAATTGTTGAGGTTATATATATAATAGTGAAGGATATATATATCATATTTCAAGTTTACTATGGTTATAAGTGACCTAGATAATGGGAATATCATGTTACACTAATAAATAAATAATTATACCTAGTGAGGTGGTGAGCGTGAGCCATTTTAGTTTTAAGGAATGTCAAACTAAAGGGTATATCCTTGAGATATACTTTCCAATTGTATAGGACATTTTTTAACATATAAATCTAGTTTTAAGAATCTACATTTCACCTCTCATCTATCAATTGATAACAATTAAATTACTAGGTTAAAGGTAAGAAAGTATATTATGATGTGTACAACACAACTTTTTTTTTATTGATCCCACTTGAACTTTTCTATATGTGAATGACATGTAACGAAGGGAATGTTATATGTGTAATTATTCCACATAATCTAAAATTGAATAATTTTAAATTACTTAAAATAAAGAGAGAAAGGATGGAGTGCACCTATGTGTCAATGCAACCATGGTACCACTTGGTAATTTATTTTTGTAAAGATGTTTCCTAGATGAAGCATTGGAGATAGGCTTACAATTGAACCTTAGAGATGTGAAGAGGTTAATTATAGGGTTACCATTCTTGCAATATGGTATAAAAATGAATATGTTAAAATTCCATTGAGATCACAAAATCTTAATGGCACAACTCAAGTATAACCAATATAGACAATTTAATGAATCTCACCCAAATCAAATGGTATAACCATGTCAAACCAAAATAATAGAATCATAGCTCAAATTATATTAAGGCTATAAAATATTAATTGTAATAATAAAAAAAGCCATCTACAATAGCGACTAAGATCTCAAATGGTGCATCTTGGTAAGGTCGATGCATAAATTCATGATATAATCTGAAGGTGTTTCCTTAAGGTCGAAGGAAACTGTAAACAAGGGGCATCTTCAAATGTTTAACACTCAAGTGGAGGATATGAAAAAATTTCCACACACAAAATATACAAGTAATACTTAGGACACTATGGCCAACAAGTGAAGGAACATGTTCAAATGTTCCATAAGTAATAAAAAAAGGCAAACAATAAGTACATTTTTGTAAGTTAATGTAAGTATATGAAGTAGTAAAACATAAACAACTTGCATAATAAATTCATAATATTAATTGCCTATATGTTTTAGCAAAATTTCATGTATAATAACATCTCAAATACACCATGTAAGGTAGAAACATGTTAATATGCATGTGTAACATATATAAACTGAGTAAGATAATGAAAAATGGTCATAACATAATTGAACATATCTTGATAATGTTAATAAAGAAGCAATATTCCCCCTACATAGTGTGTCACTCAGGAGAGGAAAGGTCCAACAATTGCATGTTCAAGATATCATGGTTCTAATTTATTCTTTTATCACACTCAATTACCCATGAAACACACACACACACACACACACACACACAGACACAGACACACACACACACACACACACACACAAACACACACACACACACACACACACACACACACACACACACCCGCACGCATGTGCGCACACACACACATACACGCACGCACATACACGCACGCACGCACACGCACGCGCGCACACACACACACACACACACACACACACACACACACACACACACACACACACACACACACACACACACACACACACACACACACACAAAAACACACACACACACACACACACACACACACACACACACACACACACACACACACACACACACACACACACACGATATGTTATCTACTAACATAATTTTTAAAAAAATGCAAAAACTAGAAAACATATGAAATAAAAAATATTTTTGGTATTTTTTAATTATTTAAATGTTTTTTGTATTTTCTAGAATTTTATATTTTTTTGAATTTATTAGACTATTTGGAATGATAATCAATGAAAATGTGTATAAGGGAAAAGTGTAAAATGAATCCAATGACAACATCAAGGGGATGTCTTTGTCAAGGCCATGTATCATGTGTGTCATATTCATATTCTACATAATCAATATTTTAAGGATCATACCAATCTTATGTATTTTTAGGATCATATTCATGAATGTAATCTTTAGTATAGAAAATATTTAACTTCTTAGGTTGTTCATTAACTTCTGATATACCATTTGGAGTAATTATGTATAAAATTTTCACTGAAACATAGATTGGAGTTGATTTTTTAATGTTTAGAATTATTTGGAGTTTGAATCTTATTATGTACTAGATAATAGTCATGCATTTCTTCTTGAGCACTAGGTAAAGATTTAATTTGTGCCTTAACTTATATATTTGAGGATGAAATCATAGAATTTATAGTATTGACCATAACATTTTTTTACTATATGAATGAAATATATATGATGTTTAGATCCTTAGAAACCATATTTGTACCTTTTGATTTTTTAGGCATGTCTTGATTTTAAATCTCCTTTGTTAGAAACCCTCTTTTTATAATGATTTTTTAAAATTATCTTAAGGCTGATTTTTCAAATTTTGTTCTTGTTCTTTTATAACATTGTCTTTCAAATATTTTATTGCTCCAATTGTTACATTTTCAAGTGTCATTATTATAAATTATCATTTGGTACACATACTTGCTTATTTTTCACTTGTCTTTAAGGAGAGGTACTCACAATGTCAGTGGGTTTCTTGATTGATGTATGAATGATATGATCATTGTTATCATTTATATTTTGTATTTTGTTCTTCAAGTCAAAAAAATAGTATGTATGATGCCCATGAATTCTATGACATGCACAATAGTATTTTGACCATAAAAGAGGATGTATATGAGGTGATTGGATTAGATTATTTTAAATCATTTTTCTTAAAATACCACTTGGACATTCATTAGCTTTTTTTTCACTTTCTGAATTTATTTTAGTAGTTGTATATGAATTCTCTTTTATATAATTATTTTGACATTAAACCATATTGGGAAAAAATTATTAGATTAAGATGAAAATAGATGATTATCACTACTGTATTTAATATTATATAAGTATACCATCTTATTTTTAATAATGTGAACTTTGAACTAAAATACTAACTTTGAATTTGTAACTCTTATATTAACTTGCTCATATTGATGACTTGATGTTTAAGGGATTCATAAGAAAAAACCTTAGTTGCCTCAAATTGAATATGTGTAAAAACACCATCCAAAGAAGATGTGGGAGGTATAGAGGTTTAAGAAAGGATATATTAATTACCTACATTTGAATTCATAAGATGGGATACCTTACCCATTATATTAGTGATAATATGAACTTGGTTAGAGTGATGGTAGCTATCACCTTCCTTAGGTTTAGGAAGAGGGTCCTTTCCATCCATTTTATATTTTCAAAACACACCCAAAATTTAAAAAAAAAATCATGAATTTTAGGGAAGTAAAGACAACAAACATCACCTATACCATGCCCACTCAAAAATTAGATCTTCAAAAATAAATGCAATAATATGAAAACCTATAAAGCTAAAAACCTTAGAGAAAACTATAATTTTCATAGTAAGACTTAAAGATCATATTCACAAAATGTTTGAGCCTTTTGGTATTAAGGGTCAGAGGAAATGGAATATTGAAGATTTAATTAAACTACTCCCCAAAGTAGGGTAGTTAAATAATTTAGTTTATGATATTCAATCATATTGTTAAATTATGAAAATTACTAAATATAGAAAGTACAATGTGAAAAAATAATTTGGTTGCATATTATAATATAATAAATAATACTTATATTATGAAATGATGTGCAAATAGATCTAATATTTACATGTGTTGAAATAGGTTGTCTGATGTTTAGGAACCAATCATCAAATTTGTAAATATTCTATCTAGTTTCCTAGATACTTGCATTGGATTTTAGACACTTGCATCAATGATATTGTTCAAATTTCAACACAATTTTACTATTTAAAATGTTTATTGTATCAATATGTGACCACCTAGGTATTTGTGGGTTTTCTATTACCTTTCATTTGATTTGTATGGATCTCATGCACATGATATGTATTATTTTTTGTATTTAAAATGATATCTCTTCTCCTTAGGTTAGGTTAGTTTACCAAAAATAGGTTAACAAGGTCATGGTATAAATCTAACCTCAAATACCCCTTTGTATATGGGTACTACTTATTTATGTATTACTCAAAGGAGGGCATCTAATAGTACTATAAAAAATGTCTATTATATTAATATGAAATCACCTAAGTATTTGTGGGTTTTCTATCACATTTTATTTGATTTATATGTATCTCATGTACATGACATGTATCATTGTTTGTATTTCAAACTCTAACTATCCTCTTTAGGTTAGGTTACCTTGCCAAAAATAAGTTAGTGGTATCTTGGTGTAAAACTGACCTCAAATACCCCTTTTTCAATGAGTACTACCTACATATCTAATAATTAGAGGAGGGTCTCAACCTTATGTAGTTAACCCCTATATGTGGGAATGTGTGTGCGCAATGTTGCAATCTACTATATGCAAATGCATGTAGTGATCTTTCTTGAAAGCTAAAAAATATAGCCCATGGAATATTTTTTAAGTGATTTAGACCTATGCCATGACTAATCTTATGATTGATATGCAATTAAGAATGAATAGGGAAAAGTATCTTACACTTTTTCTTTGACATTTAGTAGCATGTAAAAACTTTAGAGCTGATCCATTGATGATTTATATATTTCCAATACAATTAGCCTTGACTTGTATTTATACTATCTATATTTAAATAATCCTCGTGAAGGAATAAATGACATTCTTATGTTAGCTTGTACAAATCAAAACATTTAAAAAATTAATTATTTTTACAGAATGGACACTTGCATTTGAACTGGGATAGTACGGTAGATGTTATTGTCCTGTCTTGAATGCAATTATTTAGGATGGGAGAAAATTATTGAGGTTTTTTAACCAACATTAAAGTATATATATACGATTGTAGGTGTTATGAAGCTATTAGTGACCTAAAAAATCATAATATCATGTTGGACTAAGAAATAATAATTATACATAGTTAGGTGGTGAGTATGATCCATTCCAATTATAATCGAGGTTAAATATAAGGGTAGAGACAAGAGATATTTTCATCAAATTTATAAGAAAATTTTAGCATATAAATATAAATTTAAGCATCTACATCTATAACTTCCATAGACTTATTTCAACTACCCAATATATGAATGAAACATGTGTCATCTTAGTGAAAATATGGTTCAAATATCCTATTAATCCTCTAAGAATGTAGAGAATGCATCATGTGTCAATGTAGATGAGTCTAAACCTAACTGGATTAAAATTATAACCAATTCAACTATTTAAAACACAATTAGATGACTCTAAAACCAATTAGATAAAAAATGGAAAAGGCTTATTTAATGAAATATGCCTCCTACATAATCTAATCAACTGATGTAGTATTTCATATGCAAATAGATATGGATAAATATATTTCTAAGACTTTTCAATTCTCATTTATAGTAACACTAAAAATAGTAATTATGTTTGTAACAATAATACTCACTTTTTGATGAATAGATGAAAGGTAAAATTTCCAACATGACAAAAACCACTACTATTTTTTTTTAGTCTGTTGGATGAGGATTATAATCCACACAAATCTCTACATATTCTCTCTAACCATTGTAGTAGCTTGATGAATCTAAAATTAGCCACTACACTAATTATTATAGCATCCTTTATGGAATTTGTAACTACCATAATGAAGAGTGTAAGTTACCCAAAAAAGGTTGTATTTATTTTTTGTTAATATGAGGTTTTATAAATTAAAGGATAGTAAATAAATTATTTTACCTTATTCAAAACCCATAACATTTTTATGATTATTACCTTTTGTACAAGAAGGATTAAATATAAATACTCTTATATTTATGGTGGAGGAAAGTGTTTCTTCATACATCATGTGAATCAGTTGTGTGTGGAGGAAGTGTCCCATTTAAAGGTGAGATTGAGATATGGTAAATTATTAGGGAAGGGAAACTCTAATGAATGATTTCTTGTAGCTCATGCCTTAAATTATAAAATCTATTTGTATAAATCTCCAATGCATTGATGATAATAAAAATATACATTACTATCATATACCTTAAATTTAGGCTTACTCATATTAACGTATAATGATGAAAGGATAGATATAAGGTTTCACCCAAGAAACTATTATATTAGGATATGAGGGTATTAAGTTAATCATGCCGACTACCTATTTTGTGAAGCAAACAAGAGAATCTAGTTTGTATTTATGATACTACATTAACCTTATTTTTTTTCATTATTAGTATCATTTGTTTTAACCTTGTATCTTGGCTTTATTTGAAACTTATAATTTGATTTAACTATAGCATTAGGTATATACTTAACATTTTTTAAAGCTATGAACTTAGCCTCTTAATCTCTAACTATATGGCATATCTCATCAAATGACTCAAAATTATTGAATAAAATGGATTCATGAAAAGGGAGAATAAAGTTTCTTTAAGATGTTTAGTGAATTATTTTTTTGATAATATTTTCCATCTTGTAAAGCATGGTTTTATATTGAAGTAAATAGTCATTGACTTCCTCAATGGATCCTTACTTGAGTTTAGTGATTTGATCATGAGATAGTTTCTTATTGATACTGATCAAAATTATGTAAAAAAATCATCTTCAAAGGGATTAAATGTCTTGACTGATTGCAATTGGATATCATAGAACCATTACAAATTAGAGTCCTTAAAAATATGTGGTAATAAGTTGGTCAGTAATTATGCATTAGATTCATAGTCCAAACATGTTGTGTGTAAGGATCTAAGGTGTTACTCTAGATTTCCTTTACGATCATGTAATGGAAGTTTATGATCTATAAAAACTATAGGTAAAAGATATGATGAACTATCCACGAAAAATGGATTTATAAGTAAAACATGAAAAATTTTAGTATGATTAACTATAGAAGCACCTTACTCTTACTAGAACACTTTAGCTGACATAGCTAAAATAGTCTACTAAAGGGATCGTGTAATAGGTGAGTTTGAGGATGTAACATTCATATTGATTTTATGATTGGTATATGTTGGTTTTATATAAATATTCATGGTGACATGAGATAAACCCTTAGTTTTCCCAATGCTTTTGTGGTTATCCCATGTGTATCCAAAGGTGAAAATGTAATCATGATAATAATAGTAGTAGTATAAATTTGGTGGAATTGGGATTGATATTATTTAAGAAGTCATATTATTCTTCAGATGTGATATATGTAGATATATTTTTATATTATTCTCTTGATACATTTATGAATGCATCATTCATTTATGGATTCATGTCAAGAAAGTCTACATTACTTTCCATGTTGAGAATCCATAGGGCTTTTTCCATGAGAAATTTAAAATTATATAAATTCCATGAAGAAAGTGAATAGAAAGATTAATAAAGGGATAAATGCATACCTTTTCGCATCTATTTGTAATAATAGGCATATTTAATTCAATATTACAATAACATGAATTATGGTAGGCTAAAGATTATTCATCATTTACATATCCTTATTTTTGCCTAATCATTGGGTATAATGTACATAATAGTTTATATAATTTTTTCATAGAAATGGAAAACATCATGTAATGATTAAATTCATAGGTTGATTAAAAAAATATAACTAGGTACATCCATTATAACCATCTATAGTTTCTATTTTTAGAGGAATTTAAAAATTGGGTCTAAAAATTAGAAATATATGCAAGTATATGAAACCCTATAAAGAATGAATAATCCCTAATGGAAACATAAGGTTTTAAATTTTTAATAAAACATGTTATTTTAATAATATGCTTTAAATTATTTTGATAAATTAACCTTAATACCACAAAACTATGTTTTAATTATAATATATCTTACTTTATGGAGATGGAAATCAAAATTCAATTTTGGAGATGAGAAGGAAAACTAGAGTGATAGTAAAATGAACTTAAAGAGATAGAACGTAGAATGTAGAGTGAAATATTGTATGGAAAAATAGAGTGACATAAGCATACAATGAGAATGATAAAATGGTAGACTGAGAGATAAATTTGCAAAATCTAAGTGATAGAATGATGGAATTTTAGTGATGAAATGGAAAATTCTTACTGAAAAAATGATAGACCCAGATTTATGGATAAATAGACTCAAAATAATGGAATGATGAATAAAAATATAATTTAATTGAAGGGAGAATGTAGAAATAGTGATAATGGAACTTGCATGTCAATGGGGAGGCCAAATTCAACAATTCTAGTGAAGAAGGTTCATATTGAGGGGAAAATAGAGTTGCTTCAAGTTTAAAGTATGGAAGCATATCAAGGTCCACTAGTGCAATGAATAACAAAATCTAAAATATATTTAATATTACAAATGATGATTTTGAGTTAAACTTGGACACCTTCAAAGATAAAAAAATCATCTTCTAGGATAGAGGAAGAATAAAATATTTGAGATGAGGAAAGAAATTAAAATGATCTAGAATTATAATGAGGTCCAAATTACTTCCCCCCACAATATTTTATTTTTATAACTATAATTATTTTTAGAGTATATTAATTTATTTCTTGGAAAAAAGATCTGGTTGATTCATTGGCCAAATGGGAATAATTATTAAACCATGGTCTAGAGGTTTTATCATTATAAAAAAACACATATGTCACTTTTATTTAGGTTAATGTTTATGTCCTCCCTATATAATTTTGAAGTGAATATATATTTAATAAAATATGGTATGTCATTAGTTAATACCTATATATTTGTGAACAGATATAAGATAATATAAAACATATAATTAATATGAGTAAAATTAAAAAAAAGTGTTATTGAATAATGCAATAGTTCTAGGCCCTAAAAACATAACCCTTCAGTCAAGTCAATGTATATGGTTTCAAGTCATAGAATATGAGAATGTAAACATTCATTTTTATGTATGTCAACAAATGAGTGACATGAAGAGGTGATGCCCTAATGCCAACTATTATATAGAGTCAGATGAAGCACGATTAGACATCTCCATTGAGGTTGGGAATGAGTTTAAAGTTTAAGGAGAAGATCTAGTTTAAAGGATGTAAGAATCTCATACTTTTCAATCCTTAGTTAAATTTGGAATCCTTATTTCTAGGGAAGATAATAACCATTAGAAAATAAAACATAAAAAAAATGACTAGAAAAGGAGGCCTTCCAAGGAGGAAGTGAGGAACCCATTTTGCCCACGACAATCCTCTTTAGATGATTATGTATATTTCAAAGATGTTACAAGTTATAAGGAATACATCCACATGATAATTAATCCCTGAGGTAATATATTCAAAGATTAAATTTTAAAAATTCATTTTCATATCTTTTAAATCTTGATGTTGAGGAGTCTTTGCTTCTTAGATTGGGAAATATTAAGCAATGTAAACATTAATCTTGTCCTTTTTGAGT
>JARHVA010003855.1:1565000-1567500 GCA_037957365.1 Torreya grandis | reverse complement strand
TGGATTTGTAATTTGTGTTTGTTGAAAAGTTGTCTAAAGAGTTGCTGCAGGATTGATCAAAAGACTAGGATGCAAAAGGCCTAGGTGAGATCACGTGGATTGTCAAAAGACCAGTCAAGGAAAAGGCTTGGGTGAGACAAGGGATCAAGAGACCAAGGTGGAAAAGACTTGGGTGAAGATCTCAGAGATGGAAGCATTGTTGAAGGCACTGTAGAGCAGCAAGGCACATGAGGGCAGCAAAAGGAAAGCAAGCATCAAAGGTATGGACAGTTTTGTACTTGATAAAGAAATTGCTAGTTTGAAGAAAGAATTAGCTAAGGTTAAAGATAAGTATGAGTCTTGGATGCAGCTGAATAGACAAACATGGGTATGGCCAATGAAGAAGAGATTGAAGTGGCCAATAGTTCTCTTAATGAAAAGGAGAAGAAGGAAAAGGAAGATTGCCATGAAGAAGGAAGCCAAAAGAAGCAAGAAGATAAGGAGGTTGCCAAGTGGGCAGCAAGAAGAAGAAGTTGAGAAAACGGTTCTCATTGAGGAGAACAAGCGAGAAGAGACAAAAGAGGAAGTGCCAGGAAGAGCACTTGAGAAGATGAGAGTGTCCATTAAGAGGATACTCATGGAGACATTATGGTCTCTTGTTTCTGTAATTAATGCTGTTTTTGAATGGGTAAGTGCAGGTATGAGCAGCCTTGTAAAGGTCAAGAGAATGACCTTGGAGAGTAAAGAAATTGGTGCAGGAGAAGACACCAAATGCACAAGTGAATGTGCAGGAGAGAGAAGTGAGTTTGCTGTTGATAAGGGAGATGAAGATGAATTCCAAGATGCCATTGAATGCCAGGAAGAAGAAAGAGGACAGCCAAGCACAAAGGAAGAGAAAGATTGCTCCGGGGAACAAGCTAACAAGGAGGTAAATGAAGTGTTAAGTGCTGATTTTGATTGTTGTTATGAGCATGAAGATATTAATGCATAGGTTAGAAGAGGCAAGAGGAAGATGAAATCCTCACACAAAGCAGTCAATCATGGATATGTGATGCCTAAGTGGATGGTGAAGCATACAAACAAGCAACAAGTAAGCAAGCAGGTAAGTTTACCTTATAAGATTGATTTTTCTCATATGAATGTAGATGTGCAAGAAAGTAAAAAGACAAACAAAGTTGGTTTTTTAGTAGTGTCACAAGAACATGGTTATAGGATGCCTAAATGGCTTGAGAAGAGAAATGGTAAGAAGGAGAATCTAATGTGGGTGCCTAAGAAGGCAAAGAATGAAGCAGATGTGAGTATTGAGACAGCAAGATCAAGAACTCAATGGAGGAAGGTAAAAGATGACACAAGCACATGGAAAGGTAAGTCAATTGCTTGCAATGAAAGTGATAATGATGTTTTTGAATCATTTAATTATATTTTCATGGAAAATGAAAAATGGAAAGTGGCTATGAAAGCTAATGTACAGCAAGGAGAGACTTCTAAAGGGATGGATGATGAGAAAAGAAAAGAATGTGCAGTAGAACAAACAAGATGGTTTCAAGCAGAGATTGAAGAAAGCAATAAGACAGAAGGTATGAATACTGCAATTGTTTTTGATAATTATGTTGATATTGGTGAAGAAGCTGATTTGTATGAAGAAACTATAAAGTGGATGAATGTAATTATAAAGGATGAAAGACAATCTGGTCCTAAGTTTGATATAGGACATGAAGATTTGGATGAGCTTGTGTTGAGTGAAGAATTGAAGAGGATAGAAGAGTTGTTGAATCCTCCAAGAGAGTTGTGTAAAGGTACAAGCCACGGTGAAGGCAACATTGGAAAGAGTGAGACAATACAAGAGCAAAGCAATGAGACCAAGGCAATTTTGGTCAAGAAACAGGAGCAGAAATGTGAAGGCAGCCAAGAGGCTTCATGGCCTCAATGTTTTTCTACTAAGGTGGCTTTTGATGTTTTGAGTGCAGGTATGGAAGATGAAAACTTTGGAGATACATATGAAAATAAAACATGGATATGGAAGATTGCAGCTGAGAAGGAGATGAGAAGAAGAACATACCAAAAGAGGAAGAAAAGTAAGATGAAAGGCAAAGACCAGCAAAGACAAATTCAAGCATTGGCATTGACAAGAAAACCTTGGGATCCAGGCATACAATAAAGGCTACAACATGGAGCAGCAGTTCATTTGAACTAAGGTTCAAATTGTTTCTAGAGGGAGAGTATGATGCAGGAGCATCTGCAACGAATTTCAAATTATTGTATTTTCCTTTAAAATGTTAAAAATTAAGGAGAAAATGTAAAAAGTAAAAGGAAGAAGGTAAATGTGGAGCTGTTGAGGAAATAAGGGGAATGGTTGAAAGATTTTTCAACCGTAAGATAAATCTTCTCATATTAGAATATGCTGGTAAAAAAATTTCAAACTGTTTCTTGTTTTAATCTTCAGCCCAAGTTGGGCGTAACAGTCAGAGAAGAGGTTCTGGAAAAAGGACAAAAAAAAATAAGAAGTAAATTGAAGAGGGAC
>JARHVA010003855.1:1535000-1560000 GCA_037957365.1 Torreya grandis | reverse complement strand
GGAGTAAGTGATGAAGGAATAATAATTATGGAATAATAAAATTCATCCTCAACAATTCATGATGGCATCTCATCCATTAAATTAAAATATTAAGGTGCCACATACTCAAGAATCACATCCTCTCAATCAATGAAACAAATAAGAGTACAAATTATATGAGGCATAATAGGTGACTAAAAAAAAAAATATCATTAAAGGACATGTCATAACTAGCAAATGAAGAAGGAGGAATAGAGACAGCTGTAGGATGTAAGAACATGTGGATCATCATCAAGAAGTATTTCCTTAAAAAATGAAGAGGAATCTTGATTCATTTCACTAGTAAAGAGTGAATCCTCCCTAGGAGGAGAAGAAGGAAGGGCCAATAGTGCCTCACCTATGTCACTATCAAGACTCAAATCTTGAAAAACATTAGTATCATCATCAAAGGTAAATCCTTTCTAACATGAATAGAGAGAAGTGGAATAGAAGGAGGTAGAGTAAAAGAGGGTGAAAAAGACCCAGAAAACTCAATATCATTCTCAAATAAGGCTATAATAGAGTCCCCATCTTCTTTTCATGATGTGGCACATATGGCATAACACTACAAATTATCTAAAACATGAATGTTAATCAAAAAAATATTCTCATCTTATAAGGATGTAATCTAGGAAAGATATTCTTCATCTATAAAGTGGGTAATGTCACCAAGCATAACTCTCCACATGCCTTTTTATTATAAATGTATTTAGATTTTGAGTTTCCAAATAAGGTGCATGGATTTGTTGAGCGGATTAAATAAGTAGGATTCCATTATCATAAAATAAGGATAATGTCAAGAATAATAATAACCCTCTAGAAAAGACAAATCCCCCTATGACATTTTAGCGTCTCCCAATGAAATTAATGAACACCCCAAAAAAACAGTAACCCCCAAAAATTTTCACTTTATAACTAAGTGATTATTACAATATAATTGAACCTAATTGATGTAGAATCAGAAAACATACACTTTAAAAATAGGTAATACTGAATTCGGAGTGACAAATCAAAAGTTATAGTCTTTGCCAGTTATAGTCTTTGTATTTTTTTTGTTAGTCAAATAAGTAAACATTGCACAAAAATTAAATGAAATAAGGACCCAAATATGCTTTACCACTTCATTAATATGGAAAAAATTTAAAAAAAAATCATTTTCATCAATTTCTTTAGCATAAACCTAGCATAGATTATAAAAAATGGGTGAAAGCCCACTTTAGGAATACTCTTTTCAAGATTTGGAAAAAATGGTTCATTGGGACCTGTTGTGACATCCAAAAATGTAGTACAACTAAATTCAAAGGGGTCCTACTTATTATATAATAAATTTATAACTAAGATAATGTCCTCTCCAAGAATCAGATCTAAAATTTATAGTGACAAATTCAGAGTGACAAATCAAAAGTTATAGTCTTTGCCAGTTATAGTCTTTGTATGTTTTTTGTTAGTCAAATAAGTAAACATTGCACAAATATTAAATGAAATAAGGACCCAAATATGCTTTAGCACTTCATTAATATGGAAAAAATATTCAAAAAAATCATTTTCATCAATTTCTTTAGCATAAACCTAGCATAGATTATAAAAAATGGGTGAAATCCCACTTTAGGAAGACTCTTTTCAAGATTTGGAAAAAATGGTTCTATGGCCTAAAACTAGAAGAAAACCAACCAACTATCCAAATGATAAATATTAATGGATACAATGGTTTCCAAGAAGCTAAAATAACTATATGAAATACTCCAAAATTCTTCCAAATGGTATGGTAGGAAATATGGGACTGTTCGCTATTCATACCAATTTTTAGATTTAAAAACTTAGATCTATACATCCTATGGTGAGAGAAAATCAAACTAGTGTTATGTATAAGCCAATAGATGAGTGGGTAGGTTTTTGAGTATAAAGATTATATGAATTGATATCTATAAATTCTAATAAAATATATAGGTAATAGAATTCATATTTCAATGGCCTTATGTTTTCACATATGAATTTTTATGCATGTGTGGCTTAAAATCATTAAAAAACATGCAAAATTATCCTAAAAACCTTCTAAAAAAATTAAACATGGGTCTATAAAAATAAGCATCTAATGGTAAAGCTTAAGATACATGGCCTTATCAATGACGAAAATAATATATATTATATCTATGAAAAATGCCTCCACTCCACCAAGAAGAAATTTTGATAAATAGACAAACCCTTGCAACAACAAACTCGTAGATGGATGGATGAAACACCTTCATCTCTGATACCATGAAAGGAATGTCAACAAGATCATTCCATAGCCAAAATCTAAAGTATTAACAATAAACACATTACAAGAAGGGTTTTAAGAGTTACAAAGATGATATGCAAATACAAAGACAATATCATATAATATCCATAAAATAACTTCTATATGTTAGAAATGATAAGCCTTGAATATATAGGTAAGGATAAATAAGAAGTAAGTAAAACTAACTAATGTGGGATAAATTCAAAAAAGGACAAACTAGGAGAAAGACAAAAATTATCTATAGAACCTAACGAACATAACAACCAACTCTAATATACATTCCTATCATATTTCCTTAGAATTACCAAAAACATATGGCATGCATACATTAAGATAACATCACACGCTATTTTATCCTGATATGTATTTCTTATGGTGAGCTTTATTAAACACATATTATCAATAGTAAGTTCATTTCCAATTTTAAACCATGAGACATAGTAAGGATGAGGATGATTCTCATAATGTATAACTATTCTATTTACCATTTATGTATAAACCATATGTTACAACTTCCACCATCAATAATAACCTTACGTACCTTTCATCCTGAAGTTCACTTTGTTCATAAACTATTTTCATGAAGCCAGGAATCACCACTATTTTTGCCTTTAACCTAATCCTTCTTTGTATAAATCATTTTTCTCCTCAGCACAATATTATCTCCTAAATTTGATGTAGATTCTAGATTATGTTCCTATGCCTCAACATAAACCAAATTTACTCTCGGTTACTCCTCTTGCTTACTCTCTTATGCAAGATAATGGATACACTCAAACAATGTTTTCCATTCCTCACTACATTTATAAAAAATAAAATCTCTTCATAGTGATGTACATCCTCTGACACCATTCTAATTTAACCTCTTTGAAATCAATTTCATACTTTTTGATTTTGAAACCCCTGTTTGCAATCTAGGTTCTTTTTCATCGTATATGATTATTCCTCTATTTTTTAATTAAATCCACTATATTCCCTTAGTTGGGATGATGGTTCTCTCTTCAACCTATGTGTTCTCTAAAAAACATTCTTAATTTGATTCTCTTGTACCTTCAAAACTAGTTGATAGGAATAATCAATGTTATTAGTTTTACGAATGCTTAGCTTAACATGAATATAAAACCTTCAATAATTTATATACCTTGCATTCATTTGCTCCTTTGTTTCTTTAATCTCAATTTGAATAGATAGATTTTAAAACTTATTTGTGTAGTCCTATAAATTAAACTCCCTTTGCCTCAAGTTTTGAAATATTTTGTATAGGGTTTGTAAATAATACATAGGAAAGATTTTTTCTCTTCAGTTCTTCTCCATTTTAATGTAGGTCTTGATATTCTAATTTTGTTTCGTTTCTCTTTCATTGTGTATATGATCCCACCATATCATGGCATGGATCTTCAAATGTTTACATGTAAATTTCACCTTCTTATCCTTCATTATATCTCTCCTCTCAAGAAAAGTTTCAATGTTATTTAATGAGATTATCAACTCCTTTGGTTTTATACTACCCCATACTCTTAATATTCAACTTTTATTCCTTCATTATTTCTTTCAATTTACTTATTCATTCTTTCTTCAAATGATTGTGGCTCTTCTCTTTTGCTTTTCTCCCTTCTCTCTTTCTTCATTCTTGTCACCTCATCTTTGATTATGTCTATGAATTTCTATAATTATGATAAGATCTTTCAATGTCCTCTATAAAACCTACATATCCCTATTCAGCTAATCATATCCATCTTTAATCTTTTTAAAAAACTCATTAAAAACAATTTTTTTCCAAATAAACTCTAAAACATAGAAAAATTCATATATAATTTTATCTTTAAGTTTTATCCTAGAGTTGAATCTGATTTGATACCAGAAGTTGGGGCCAAAAGTGTAATAATTCGAAAACATATAAATAAATTAGAGAGAATAAAATTTCGTAACAAAGATTATTTTAATTCTTTGTTATTCACCATTATTTTAAAATAATGAATAGAGTGTTTTAATAATGCACAACTCAAGATAGAGTTGTCATCCAAAGCTAAAATATTATTAAGAAATAAAGTTAATCGTAGAGCTAACAAAACCTGTTATTTTTAGCTCTTCTTAAAAGAAAAGATAACCCTATAATTAATTAAATATGTTATTTTTTATAATTTTCAAAAATACTTTCTTTAATTAATTTTGTATACAAGTTTAGGTGGGTCAATTATATATCTTTTATTTTATGCATTTTTAAATAAATCTTATGAATGAATTTCAATAAAAAATTCATGCTTAATTATCCAAAAAAAAATTAAATCTTTAAAATTTTAAAAACACTAAAAACAAAATTAGAATATAATTTTTACTCTTAATATGGTCAATTTTTTAACCCAAAAATAGTCTAAAGTGTTACTAAGAGAATAACCCCATTTAAGTTTGCATGGAGCTCTTTGAGATATTGGTTTTAAATAAAATATGCTGAAATGAGTTTCAACATTAAAAGTAATGGCTTTGGTGCAAGATATGTTCTGGATCACTTTAACATATGTGAACATGGATGAAAAAAAGGGGATGATAGATGTTAAATTGAAGTGCTAGTTAATGTATTTTACATGCAAATTGAGAAGATACATTGAGGTGGTACTGAATCCGTCCCATCTCTAGAACATGACAGATTAATCTTTTTCCAAGGAGAGAGAATAAATTACATACTTTAGAAAATTAAATTAAACATTAATTTGGGGAGATCTATCATTTAACCATTTTTAAAATAAACTCATCAAACCACCAGATCATTGATTACTCGGTCCTCCCCTAAGTCTATCCCTACATTTTGCAGATAGTCAACCACTACATTAGGCTTTTGAAAACATTGAAAACAAGACCAATGATTGTACAAGAAAAGGGGTAAAGCCTTAACAATAATGTAATCGATTTTCCATTTATGATAATTTTTATCATTTAAAGAATTTTAAATGAACATGGAAACACCTTTAATGATACCATGTTATGTAGCTACTTATAAAACAAAAAGAAGAGCTTAAACTTCATCCTCATTATTAGTACTATCAACAAGTTTTTGAGACTTTGCTATTATCACTGAACCTCAACAGTCAAGAATAGCATGCCCTAATTTAGAAACTCCTCAGTTTCCTCTGAATGTCCATTTAATTTTTTTTTTAAATGACCAACAAAAGGTAACATCTAGTTTGAGTTTTTTTTTTGGTATAGACTTACCTTCCGAATTAACCCATAACTCATTAACAGTGGGATTATTGAATTTATATCATTATTCATGATACAATTTAATATATTAAAATATCTAAATATCAAAACCAAATTTATAAGTGTTATTAAGTTTTGTTTTTCATATATATCTTTGCTTTTAATATGTTTATGGGATTAGTTAGTCCATGCTCCATCTAGAACATAAACATGGCTCTAAATCATTGTATTTCCACTATATCATTCAATAAATTTTATGTTCTTTATTTGATTAATGTGATTGTTGATGAGATTTGAAGCTCAGTTACTCCAATACAAATGCATTCATTTTAATGGTTACATAACAACCCAGAAAACCTAATGACATATTATTTAATACTAATAACATAAAGATTTTTAAGTAGAATAAAACCTCTTAAAAAAAGATAACACTGCCTATTAAAACATGCAAAAATAAAATAAAATCACAGAGACATTTTTATTAATAAAAATGATTATATAATATCTTGAAAAATAAAGCAAGATTATTTTATTTTATTTTGTAATTAATAATTTATCTGAATTTCGTCTAAATCATTGTATAATTTATTGCTCCGTCGCTTTACTATAACCAACTAGCCATATTTTTGTAAGGTGTGGGGCATAACACTTGCGCGATATCATTGCAGACGAAATGCTTTATAATTAATTAGTTGTGTGGGCATTGTCTATAGCTGTCATCAGTCAACAGTCATCACAGCATCGTTCGATTTGAAAGTTGGGGTATTCACACTGTCATGTCGGCGGTAAGCCCTCCTTTTCATCTATACTTATCATTATTATTTGACCGTTTTTCCAATTGATGTTGAATTATCGTATATCCCATATTTTTAACGTTCTCTACTGCTTAAAATCAGGCTGCGTATACCACTTTTATATGATAACATTTCTATTTGTTAAAAAAAAAATGTGCCTCGGAAAAATTTGACCACACAATATCACATTTAGCACGTTTTCGTGCTAATATTTTCTTTCGGTGGTCAAAATTTCACACCATGAAGTTTACTTTGCTGCAATGGTTGGTACTAATCTTCAAATTATTTGCACTCTTTGTCCCAGTCGTGAGCCGACTACCGATAAAGACGAGATTTATTAAATCAAAGTTTGGTGTTTGTCCTCATAATTGCAGGAATGATAGTGGCTTTGACCAACCCACTTTTGGGAAAGAGATAATCTCGTCGGTAGGTTTAGAAATCGGCATCAGTGAATATATATTTAACATGTTTCTGTACTTTTGGCAAAGAGATTATCTTAAAGGTCGGTTTAGAAATGACTCCACTCGATTTATATACTGTTCTATACTTTCCGATATATATTTGACATTTGTACTTTTTGGAAAGAGATTTTCTTACAGGTAGGTTTAGAAATCGACTTCAGTCGGATATATATTTAACACGTGCATAGGCGAATTGGGCAGCACAGGGCAGTGTTCCTTTTGCTGCGCACCGATTCTTCAATTTCTGTCTTTACGAGAATAGGAGGTTTCAGACAAATGCAAATAGTTTGGTTGAGAAAATATCTACGAAGTATCTTATATGGATCCGATGGAACAGCTTAGGCTTCGAGAAGATCCGATGAAACAGCTTAGGATTTGGATATGAGAAAAAAAGTGATTTTCTTTTTGGGTAGGCTTCTAGAAGATCTATTTTCAAACTACTACAAAAATATTACTTAATTTCAATCTTTCCCCATTGTGTCTATTTATTCATAACTAGATATACAATATATTTATTATTATATGTTAGTATGTCCTATCTACGTTTCTTAAATTCTATCTAAACCACACGTTTTAAAGATATGGTGAAGAATATCGCATAGAGAAATTCTCTCCGGTTTATTTACTTCCATTTATTTTATATATTTAGATTGTTAAGAGGTCGGAGTCGGGGAAGGCAAGAGATCCATTTAACGAAGAGTTTTGACGAAACAGAATGTATGATTATTTTAAAAAAGTCTATTTTAATTAAGAAAAATATAAAAACTAGCTAAATATTAATCTTTAACGTAAGAAGATAATACAAATATTAAGAATTTAATTGGCATTTATTTCAGGATAATATGAATATGAAAATTACAATTATAAGAAGGAAAGAGTAGTACATATGACCACACACTTTCAAGAGTAGATGCATATGCTAATTACTCTGAATTCATCTTAATTTTTTTTCTTATAATTTATCTTATTGTTATTTATATAATAATTTATCATTTCTTTTTATTGAAATATGTATCATATTTAAAATGAAAAAAATATATTACATGTACGAACTAAAAGACATATGTTATGGCAGCACATTCTGAAATCAAAATATATCGAGGAACACAAGAAAGGAAAAGCACTAAAATTTTATTACATCTCAACTTACATCAATAATCTAAGAGATAAAATAAAATAACACATTGGGAAACACGACGCACCAACATTTTAAGATGGAGGAGGAGGCGGTGGAGGACTGTCCATTTTGTCACAAGTTGTCATAAAATTTTATATTTCATGACAACACCCACAGTTGCACCCCTATAGGTAATTGGAGGTGTTTCGGACACAAACATCATTTTTTTCCAGAATGGGACATCAACTTTGTAACCCAATGGACAAGGTGTAATCTCTGTGTGTCATTTTGACCATCATTGTTCATATCTTGCATATTGCATTAACGATAGAAATTATAGATAAGTTGGGAGAAATAAAAAAGATCAAGGTGCATTTCAATGAGATAGTTTTTTTTATTTTAACTCATGGATGACCCCAATGCAAAACATGAATTTCAATAAATACATTATGCTTATGATATTTCTAAAGATCACAAAATGTGAACACAATATGATAGGTTTAGTACCGAGAGTTTTGAAGGATGCTTTGCTAGATGGACAAACAATGGATATAGATTCTAGATTTTGCAATGGCTATTGAAAACCATTTACAAATGATTTTAGGGAATATTTAATGAGTTGTTCGAAAGTCAAGGAAAGAGTCATCTAGTTGATATACTTATAATATATATTCAATTGACATATCTTGAAGCTATCAAGGGCTGCATCAAGAATTTATCCCTCATTAATTTTGTGCAATGTGATACATGCAAGGGTAAAGGTTATTATTTTGGAGCTTCAGGTACATATTTGTTGAACCTAAGAAGTCATCTAAAAAGTTGTTATTCCTCTATTTCTGTCAATTTTCATAAAATGTAAATAAGTTGGTTGTGAAAGGAACAATGATCAGATCATTCCAAGATGTAGAATCTTAGGTGTTGATAACAAAAAACATCACAAAAGGAGAGATGTATAAAACAAAAGGATGTAAATTGATATATAGAAAAAAGTAGAAAATATCATATATTACTTCCAATCTTATTCTATGTTGTTATAAATGAGAAGCCTTGCATATATAAAAAATGGCGAAAAAGGTGCAAAGCATCTCAATCAATGTGGGATAAATCCATAATAAGAAAAAGACAAAAAAGACCTAGTAAACATGAGTAACCTACTCGAACACCCCCTTCAAGTGAAACTAAGAGAAAAAAATAGCCAAAAACAAAGTGGCATATCCATAGTATGAGTCCCAATAATAATACTTGATCAAGTACTCATGTATAATATATCAATGATGTGGAGAAAGAGAGAAAACCAATTGGAAAAAAATCCCGCCAAAATGATTTATAAAATGAAGGAATGAATTCAAATGGAATTCCCCCAAGGACAATTACCATTGATACTAAAGCTATCAATACTCCAAGTTGGGCTCACAAAATGAATGGTGTTGACATTGATATCCTAAATTAGAAGGATAAAAAAGCTCCATCTACATTAAACAATGTGTCATCCTTTTATTAAAGGAAGAACACAAATGTTGTAATAAAAGTTATCCATTTGACAATTTAAGATGGAGGAAAAAATATAAAGATCTCTAACTCATGTCCAAACTTAAAGCGTGACATATGTCTAAAATGATAATGCACAAGAACTAGATGTAACACCGTGAAAATGAATCAATTAGAAGAAATACATGGAACATTAAATGAAAGAATCTCCATAGGAAGTGAAGTGTAATGCTCAACATGTTTATTGTCACTAGAATTAGTAGTGTCCTTGAAATGGATAATCTATGATGGATCAACATCTTGCATAGGAACAAAGGTAGGTTATGCCAATAGATGTATCAAGTCTAGTTGAAACTCATTCTATAGAGATGGATCGACAAAAAAAAGAACAATGTACATTAGGAATGTATCATCACAAAAAATAATATCTATAAGAGATAATACATCATTAGAAGAGAAAAACTCATTGACAGAAGGAGGAGATGGAGAAGCATCATCCATGTGATTGTTAAAATATAAAACATCACTAATAAGAGGAGAAGGAAGTGGAATAGGTGGTCAAGTAAGAAAGGGTTTTGAAAACCCAAAAGGCTCAATATCCTCAAAAAAGGTTGAAATAACATACCAAGCTTATTTTGGCAATGTGGCATCTATAATATGAATGTGGAAATTGTTAAAAACATTGAGGTGAATAAAGAGAAGAGCCTCATATTGTATAGATGAAATCTAGGTAATATCTTCCTCATCTTAGATGTTATGAAGGTCACAAAGTAGCATTCTCCAAAATCCTTATACGTGAAGGTGTATCTTCTTAAATAAAACCCCAAAAACATGTAAGTTTTACCCAAATTTTGAACTTCAGATTTAAGTGTGTTTTAAAATATAAATGATCCCCATGAATCTAGAATAAAAACATACACTTAAAAAAATAGAACTCAAATTTGAGTCACGGTTCAAAATTTATAACTTTTACAAGTTTTTCATCATTAAAAATGGGTCAAATTAGTAAACATTGTATAAAAATTAAATCCATTAAGGACCAAAAAATAATTTACAACTTCATGAGTCTATTCAAAAGATTTGAGAAAATAGTTTTAATAATTTATTTGGTAGAAACCATGGACATGTTTTCATAAATGGGTGACGTCCACCTTCAGGAAGACTCTTTGCAAGATCTAAACAAATTGGTTGACTAGGCTTTGTTCTGACATCAAAAATGGATGTACATATTAATGAACAATGGTGATTGATATTCTATTTTAAAAATATACTTAAATTACTATCCTCTCTAATAATTATATCTAAATTTGTACATCCTATAACCTCAATCTTGTATAAAATTGCACGACTATATAAATGGTGAAGATAAATTGTTACAATGATTTTAAAGATGACAAAGGACATATATGACCCAATCCAAAATTAATTTAACTAGTATGAAAGGGAATTTTAAGATTATTAGATAACTGAAACAAGTTGCATATATAAAATATGAGTTTATACTACCTATGATGAGAGATAACCATATAGGTGGTAGGTATATATCAATAGACCAATGATAATGTTTTCTAGTAGAAGAGTTGTATGCCCTAATCTTGGGTGATTCTAACATATTTCATATGACATGAAACACATATTAATACCCCCTTATGCTTTCAGATTTTGATTTTGATGCATGTACGACTTGAAACCATAAAAAAAATGGGCAAATTTCCTTAAAAGATTTCAAAACAAACTTAAACATGACCTTATAAAAATAAGTACATAACGGTAAAACCTAGGATCCATATGGAATGGTAAATGGATAAAAAAAAATATCATATATCCATAGTAAAAACCTCCTCTCAATGAAGAATAAATTTTGATATATGGATAAACCCATTCAATAATGAACTTAGAAATGGATGGCTACAATACTTAATGATGATGCCATGAAAGGAATGATGAATAGATAATTCTAATCCATAAAATCTAAAGTGTTGACAATAAAGAACATTTAAAAAGGAGCGATATGTAAAGCAAAGGGTGTAAAAATTTATGTGCATAAGAAAGTAGAAAATATCATATATTACATCTAAATTTATTCTATTTTGTTACAAATTATAAGTCTTGCATATATAGTCATGAAAAAATAAGGAGCAAATCATCCCAGCCAATGTGGGATAAATCCATAATAGTAAACATGATTAACCTACTTTAATAGGTTGTATTTAAAGGATTCATGTCATGCATCAAAGCATATTTAAAAGTGAATCTTTGTGTAAGCCATAATTACCCAGATATACATGTAAGCAAAATGGGAAAGAACAGAGAAGGCACATGAACTATTAGACATAGAGGCCTACTGATATGATCTTGATGTGGTTATCAAATAATCAATGCTTCCAGCAGGTGATTAAAGATGATTTAACATTGTCAACCCATTTTAGATTTCATCAAATTATTTTAGGTATGTAATTTATAATTAAAATTTCCAAGTCTAGTGGCTAATCTTCTAGACTATAACACTACTTAGCTAGAAGATGAATAGTTTTTAAATACTAATGAAACATCTATTTGCATATTTCATATTAATTGGTCATAGCATAATCCAAAAGTAATGTATGACAAAGAAGTTGGTAAAGAGTATAATGCCAAGTCATCCTTTTGCATGTTTAGTTATTAATTCATGTGGCCGTTAACCAACTTTACATGTTAAAAACCTCTCCAAATTATGTTATGCTCTTCAATAGACTCATATCTCTTCCAATAATTTATTTTAAATTCATAATTGCATCTTTTTAACTCTAAATTGCATATTGTGGGTTTCCAAAGCTTATTTCACATGTAAAATGACACTTCAATATATGACACCATATTTTTATTCCAAAAATAGCACTTTCTCCTACCTCCATGTGAAGAGTAAACTATAATCTTAATTTGTCCTTTTACAGCTTCTTTGACTCATCCTTGTAATCATCGATTTTCATAATACATTTTTACATACAAAACACCTTTCTCAATGTCACCATACACCTAAACTACTATTTAAAATTCTATGCCAAGCTATTTCGAGAAGGTGAAGATTGTTTTGAGGAACGCATCATGGTTTTGACATATTACAGGCTAAGTAAGTATATTTTACATGTGTAGTCTTCCTTCAAAGTCCACCATGGTTGTAAAATGGCCATAATAATATTGAAAACCTTCCAAATACTTCCTCCATTCCTATATTTAGGATTTATAAATGAAAATCAGTTTGAAGGAGGATGAAATCTATGTTGGTTGTATATAAGGTAATTTCGGATAAGTAATACATGGTTTTAGTAGCCATGTGAACTTTTTAAACTAGTTTTGCACATTACAACCTTATCTCTCAAAAATTGCATGGAAAATTATTTTATAAAACTTTCCATCTTTCCAAACAAGTTTCTCAAAACTTCCACATGGATTATTAATATAAATATGATGGGTTTTTAAGCTATTTATGGAACCAATAACTAGTTATATATTTTTTTCATCCTTCTTGGTTATAGTTTGCATGTTGAGGATTTTGTGTAATGTTTTTTAAGAAAAAGACCTCTCCACATCCCAATATATTCATGCAACTCTATAACAACTCTCCTAAGATGGGTTTTAAGAAGAGAATTTTTGTTTTGTTTTCAAGCATTGAAACATAGTATTAGAAACAGATAATAAAATCCAAATACTTCATGGGGAACTTCTCCCTTCTTCCATTATATGTGAATAGGTGTGAAAATATCTACAGGTCATTTTGAATTTATCTAATAATTTTAACAACATAAATGAGTTTAAATAATTCATTACATATCCTATATACTCATCTTTATGTGAAAATAATTTTTATTAATCATAAAAGCTGGTTTCTCATTATATGCATGAATGCACACCCCAAGTGGTCTCAAAATTGTTTTAAGGACTTCTTGATTATCTTGACTATGTAAAATAGGTTCTAAATTTTTTATTTCATTTCTTAAATTTTTTTTTCATTATGTGGTGTCTTGAAGCTTGTTCCTAAAAAAAAGACTTGAGTTTTAAATCTTGCCACCTTTTAAAAACTCCCATGCAAACACTTCAAATGAAAAATGTTATCAAAAAATAGAGAGAAACCCAAAATCTATTAGTATTTAAAATATCAAGATCAATATTTTAAGGTGGTCATATTCACAATCCTTTAGAATGTGATATCAAGATTCCTTTCTTCAAAATATTATCACAAATTCAAGAGAACTATTGCATGCATGTGGAGATATTCTTAACACTATTTGATCTAGAAGAAAAAGATATCTATGTCCCAGTTGTTTTGTTCTCCCATCAAAGTTATAAGAGTTTAAAAATGTAAACTATCCAAAACAAGGTAATAAGAAACTTGTTGCAAAATTGTGAAATACCACGTAACGAATAGCAAATATTAAATGTTTTAGTCAGAGAAGATAAAATATGAGGTTATTCAAAAATGAGTGAATCTAAACATAGAAAATGTTGAAACTCAACGAATATCATTTTAAGCTAAAACATAAATTTTAATGTATTTGAATTATCACAACAACATGGTCCCCATTTCAAATTGGTTACTAACTCTAAAGCATCATAAAGGCATTATATGGATAGTAAAATATTCTCATACATTACCCTAATAAATAAAAAACATGTTAAGTAATTTTAAGAAAATTATATAGCACAACAACTCATGTTCATTTCTCATATGAATGAGATAGGTCAATTGAATATCAATTGCCCAGATCAAAATGTAATCATATCTTCACAAAAAGAGGATTCAAGTCTAGTTAAAATGGTTTAATTGGGTTCATTCGAACAAAAAGAGTCTTATTATTCTTGATAACCACTCCTACTCAAAATTTTCCCTCTTACACTTTATATTTCTCAATTGTATTTTATCAAATAACTTAAAAAGGTCATATTTAAATTTTTATGTCCTTTAGGGGAAAATTAATTGTAAAATAAAAAACATTTCCTAAAAATGTGGTTATTAAAGTGGTTATGAGGTGCTTACACCATCATAGCCTATAAATTGGACGATTTTCATTATAAAAGAGTTCAAACTTCTTCTACTTAGAGGTCATGAATAAATAATGGTTGCATCTTTGTACAAGTTATTCATTTTCAAAAAGTGTGCCAAATTTCTTCAGGGTTGTTAATTATTTTTATTTATAATATATTTTATAGATTCCATGAACGAATTCATCTATTAAAATAGGTGATTTATATATTACACATAAACTTTCTTATTTCCTAAAATTTTGTGTTGTAAAATATATAAAATAGATTTTGTGTTATATAGACTTAATTTTGTTTGAATTGAGACTTTGACATTTTGGGTATTCATTCATTTGGTCTTCCCTCTGTAGTTATTGACAATACTGAAAAGAAGATTCCAACTTCGATTATTTGATGCTAAATGAAACCCTAATTAAAATAAGTAAACATAAACTTTGTATTCATTTCTAATAAATATAAATCGGTGTTCCATATTAATTTGTGTCTTGAAACCTCTATAGTGATGTCTTCATTCCATTATTTGAATTATGTCTTTCTCATCCTTTCTACGGATACATGTTTTCATTATTCAATTATCAAATTCACTCTATTAATATAGACAATATAATTATTTTTATATATTTACTCTATTTTATGTTTATCATTCTCTTATCCATTTATTTATATTATCTCTCAGTACCTATATTTATCTTTTCTTCCATATTTGTTACTTGTTCATACTTTTTTGATAAAAGTACCAAAAACTCAAAACTACCCATCATATGAGGGAGTGACTTCTCTCAAACATGGATAAAAATAAATCTTAAATTCATGGTTTATCTAATGTTGTAAGGTTTATGTTGCACACAGTGAGGTAATTAACAAAAATAATCTAAGTACACAATGCAACATAAAATCTTGCAAACAATTTTTGGTGACTCTTTTGGGGTCATGGTGCCTTACACACTTGATTTTTAGATAAATAAAATAAATTACTATAGAATTAAGGTTGGAGATTATGTTGATGTAAAGTACCTCGTGCCTAAATCTTTGTGGTATAATAAATGACATTGGTTCACCCCACCCTAGATGTTCTTTGTGTCCCATGGGGAAAACATTTTTGGTTGTTGGCCTTAGACCAGTAAAATGAGTTATCATCAGGATCAGGGAAGAGATTTCATATATTTTTAATATTAAAATCACAAGATGCAGATAGATGTAGATAGTCGTATCCTTTTTTTTACAATTTCCTAAAATATGTTACGAATTATGTATTAAGATGTTTCTATGAAACTTTTTTTTGAAACTCTAACTAGACCTACTATTGAATGGTAATGACAACTATAATATGGATGCATTAAGAATTGGTAATCGATAAATAATAATAACCTAAATAGATTCAAATTAGCTATTAACATGTGTCCATTGTTTTCATAGTTATTCCAAATTCGTAAGAAATAATAAGATTATATGAGGGATTTCTCAAAAAAATTCAAAAAATTGTTGAGATCAATCCCTCAAGTTGATCAACCAAGTCTCAAAAATTAACTCTATGTATTCATTAATTCTTACATCTAGAAATCATATTTTTCTTGATGAATAAGAAATTAAATGATTTGGAAGCTATCAAAATTTAAAATGACATGATTATGTCAAGGATTTTGAAGATATAATTTTCAAAACTCAATGCAATTTCATTAAGTAATGAACAAGTGGAGAAACCTAATATAACGAATATCCCTCAACATTCATAATAAATTTTTAGAAATCAAATCCCTAATCAAGCATGTCAAAAATTAAATAAAAATAGAATAGAAAGAGTTTACTATATGTATTATTGTTTTATTTTCATAATATTGGAATCAAGTGAAAAGTTGGAAGAACATTTTGTTGATCATTAAACAAATGAAGAGTTTAGATTCCTCCTTGGCAAAGAATAAATGTTTTGGCCTATTTCACAATATTTCTCAAACCTCACAATCCTAGGAGAAAATAGTTTGTTTGAGGAACAATTGATTAAACCAAAAATAAAAAGTAATAATAACACATAATGTGATGTTTTGCTTTTTGAAAAAGAGGTTAACATTGAACCAATTATATGTAATGAATAAGATCATTTTTGCCTCAAAATAAAAAATAAATTGTTAAAGGTAAAGACTTTATTTGTGTTTTCTTTTGATGTTACACTATTAAGGAATTATCATAAATATTTGAAATCAAAGCAATCAATCATACATAGATTGAAGATGATATTCATGTTGAGGTTAAAATTCAATAGGATTGAAAAATGAAACATTAGGAATGGTGCCTAATATTTATTACAAGTGAAATGGAAATTGGCAAGGTAGAAAAAATTAATGATAAAGATGATAATGATTCATGCAATGATGAATTTATCTCTATCATGGGAAGAAATTTAGTAAATAATATATACACTTAATTGATTATATAAGATATTACTATTATTCCTCTAAATCAAAAAGAGACATTCAACATAGCTCTCTCTAATTTAGATCTTGTATCTGAAATAAATTCATTTAAATCAACTCAAGATTTTATTTAATATGTCAAGTACTACTTAAACATTTTGACAAAATAATGGATAAATTTAAACAGTTCCATTTCAAAACTTGGAAACACTGTTGATCTATCTATTAATGACTATCTTAGTATGCACATTAATTGTAATTTAATCTTATTCCCACCTACTTGGTCATTATTTTTGAATGTGTTTGGCCTCATAAGTTAAATATATTGTTATGAAATGACATATACTTTTACCAAATGGTTAATAGTTTTGTATATTATTTTTGTTTTCTTATGGTCCTTAAAAATAGTTTTCTTTTGCCTATTTTAACTTTATTTCTTTTCATGTGTTGATTTTGATGTGCGTGTGTTGTTTTTCAACAAATGCAATAATATGCTTATAATTCTCTAATATTAATGTGTCTATGTTTTTACCTCAAATTTTCATATTTGTGTTCTTGACATGTAAAATATTATTAGATAATAATATGATTTTTATAAAGATGTCAAAATAACCTTTGTTTCATATTATATGAAAGGAACACATAGTGAGGGAGTGTATGACAATGGTTTGAGTTTTCAGTGTTCACATTTTTATTTTATCTAATACCCAATTTTAATACAAAAGAGTTACACATCCTCATCCATAGTCCAAAGTTATACATTACAAGTATTTTTCATTTTTTTGAATGGTATTGAGATAAGAGATTTGAAGCATTTCATCCAAGTGAATCTCCGAAATAGATATTTGATAGCATATTCAAAAAATGACATTTGTAGTCATTAAAATTTTGATCTGAAGAGTTTTTACTCAAATGTCAAAATTGACAAGAAAATATTTTCATGAGACTCTTCAAATAAACAATCACATTTGCAAAATTTTGTAATCAAACATCTGGCCCTATAGTACATGTTCATTTCTCAAACAATTGAGATAGGTGAACTAGACTTTAATTAGTAAGATTATGTTATTTATGAAATTTTAAGCTAGTGATATGGCATAGAACTATGTTTTCATTTCACACATGATTTAGATAGGTGAACATGTTTTTGTTTGGATGGATTAGGATGTGAAAATATGTGCTACACTCTATTTTAGGAATATGTTGGAATAAACAACCAATTGAAAAATATTTTAGAGTTATCCTACATTTAGTTAGGAAATTTAGTCCTGTATTTGGAGGTAACTTTTATCATTAGATTTTACATTTTATGACAACACCCCCAATTTCACTCTTATAGGTGATTGGAAGTTTTTTAGAGATAAAGACATTTTTTTTTTCTAGAATGATACATTGAATTTGTATCATATCTCAATCTATGTGTGGAATTTTAATCACATTTTTTTGTAACTTTCATAGTGCATTGGTGAATGAAATTAAATGTAAGTTGGAAGAAATACTTAAGATCAAGATGCATTTCACTAACATAGATTGTTGTTTTAAACTCAAGGATGACCCCAATGAAAAATACAATTTTCAATAAATACATGATGATTATGATATTTCAAAATAACCCAATATGTAAGCACGATATGATAGGGTTGGTACCAATTATTTCAATAAATAAACTTTTCTAGATGGCCAAACAACCAATACACATGTTGGGATTGGTAACGGATATTTAAATCTATCACAAAATGATTTAATGGAATCTTTAACAATTTATTTAAAAGTGAAAAATTTAAATCAAATTGATATACATGTAGATCTCTAATTGGCATATCTTGTAGCTATCTAGGGTTGTATATATTTTTTTCCTTTATTAATTTTTAGTAATGTGATACATGGAAGGGTAGTGGTTATTCTCTAAAAATTTGGGTACATATTTATTTTAATTTCAAATTAATTTCAAAATCTACTATTCCTCCATTTACTTCAATTTTCATAACATGTAAATGAGATGGTTGTATTTTAAAGGATTCATGTCATGCATCAAATCACAATTGATTGTGGATATTTATGTAATTTGTAATTAACCAAATAAAATTTTATGAAAAATATGAAATCACACATAATACACATCAACTATTTGATGAAAAATCCTAGAGAGTTGGTATTTATGTGGTTATTCAATTATTAATATGTTTGGAAAGTCATTAAATACGATAAAACATCATTAACCCATTTCGAATTGCAACAATTTATTTTGTCTATGCAATTTATCATTCAAATTACAAAGTCTTTAGGTTATTATTATAAACATGTGCATCACATTATCTCCTATATAATAACATGGTCTATTTATGTTATATATATATATATATATATATATATATATATATATATATATATATATATATATATACCATAATACTACCCCACAAGAATAAAAATGGTTTGAATATAGTATTGAAGTGGTTATTTAAAAATCTCATATTGATTAGTCACAAAACAAACAAAAATCAATGTTTGACAAATAAGTTGGTAAAGAGTGTGATTGAGAACTTGTGACTAAAAATAAACCTAGGTTGAGTGGACTATCAAATACAAGAGTGAAAATATTTAGGGATTCTTATCTTATTTCAAATGATAAATATAAATGAACACATGCATGCTATATATTATAAATCACAAACATGAGGAATCTCAAAAGTGGAGAAATTTTTATTACTCTAGGATGGATTTAATCAATTTAAGGATTTAAGACTATACCATGGGTTGGAATTCAAGAATATGAAAACATATTGCCTGATAAATTGTAGTAGATGGCTAAGAATAAAATTTGAAGAAACTAAATGCAATGTTTTCAAAGCCATTAATAAAAATAATATCATTAGAAACAAAGGCCGATGATGATGCCTTCATTTCCATTGATATAAAGGGCACTGATATTCATGTTATTTACTTTGGAATCATATTTAAACATTCAACGAATATCACTTAAATGTATCTATAAGGTGGAGACATGTGAAGAGGAAATAATATCTCTTAAAAATATTATTGACACGTGTATAATGTTGTCAAAACAAGCTTAGTAACGTCTATAAAAAAAGATAATAATATACATATAATCTAGCCATGTTTTACAAAAGCCTATAAATAACATTTTCATCCTTCCATATGTATAGTTATTAAGCCATACTACCTTTATTATCTCCATTTTAAAATTTCATACTTTGTTAATGAACTTTGATTGTTAAAAACCTCTCCAAAATCTGCTACACTATTCAATAAACTCCTATATTAATGTGGAATGTAAATATTTTGTTTTAATTTAATAATTGTGGATTTATTAAGTCTAAATTACATATTCTAAGGTTACATATATCATTTTACCTATAAAACAACTCGTTAAAGTCTGCCATTATATTGTTATTCCCAAAATAGCACCTTGTTCTACCACAACATGCCAAGTCACTTGTAATCATAATCTATCCTTTTATGACTTTTTTGACTCATCTTTGTAATCTACGGGTTTTACATCGATAATTATTACTTTTAAAACACATTTATCAAGGAAACCGTACCCCAAAACTACCATTTTCAAGTATATACAATGCCATTACAAGGAGATGAAGGATGTTTTAAGGAATGCATCATGTTTTTGAGGAATGACTCATAGTTTTGACATATTCTAGACTTGATAAGCATTTATTACATGTATAATACACCTTCAACATCCAACCATGCTAGTAATAATATGTTTAATAATCATAAAAACCATTCAAAAACTTCTAATCCCTTAGATGGAATTTATACATGAAAATTAATTTCAAGGAGCATTAAAGTTGAGTTCAGTACATAGAAACTAGCTTTGGAGAAATAATATATATTTTTGGAAACCATGAAATATTATACAACTCTTTCTTTAAATTTCATCCTTTAATATCTAAAATTTCATTGAAAAATAGTTTTATAAACCCAAAACTTTTATAGATAAGCTTCTCAAAACCTCCACATGGTTTATAAATATAAATTTGATGGTTTTCAAAGTTTTTTTTCTAGACATTACCTATTATAATTTTAATTCATATACTTATTCACTAAATTTTTCATTTTGTGGCTTTTAAAGACTCTATTTCCAATCAAAACACCTCTCCAAAGTCTACCATATTCATGAAAGATAGTTCCAACTCCCATAATATACTTTTCAAGGAGATAATATGTGGTTTTAAGAATTTAATGAAATTATTGGAAGAAAATAATAAAATCCAAATCCTTCTTAGTATATGTTTCCCTTCTTCCATTTTATGTGAGAAGGAGCCAAAATCTCTACACATGGTTTTGAAGTTAGATAATAATATTGGTATCATAAATGAATCTAAATCATTAATTACAACTTGTCAATACTGATTCATTACATGCCAATAGTGTTTATTGATAATACAAGGTGGTTTTTCATTGTATGCATTAACTCACACCCGAATAGGTATTTACACTATTTTAACGAGTTATTGATGATATTGCCTATTTAAAATAGGTTTTATATTGTTTATTGCATTCCTTGTACTTGTTTGGATTCTGTGATCTCTCTAAGTTCATTATTGAAGTTAAAATTAATTTCCCATGTCTTACACCTCTTGGAAAATTCTTAGGTAATAAGTTATCAAACAATCCAAGTAAACTCAAATTCTATTGGCATTTTCTATATCAAGATTAGTAGTTTGAGACAATCAAGATCATAGTGATTTCAAATGTGGTATCACATTTATCTTATTGAAAATCTTGTAATAAATTGAAGATAACTATTGCATGCACATAGAGGTATCTAGAATACACTTTTATTTAAAAATGTGGTGATCTATCACTCATTTTCTTCCTTCTCCTATCAAAGTTATAATAATTAAAAAATGTAAAACGGTCCAAAATGAGATATCGAGAAATTTCCTAAAAATTTGTGAAATCCTACATAATGAATATAAAATATTGAAAGTTTGTTGGAGAAGGTAAAATCTGAGGTTATTAAAAAATGATTAAAAATCACTATAGAGACTTTTAAAACATGGTGAAGCTCATTCTGACCTAAAACATAATTTCCATGCATTCACATAAACCTATTCTCAATTTCAAATTTATTTATGACCCAAAGCATCTTAAAGGTATAAGATGGATTGAAAAATTTTCTCATGAACTCCCTCAAGTAAAAACAAAATATGTAGTGATTATAAGAAAGTGATCTGGCCCGAATCATTTATCATATGATTGATCATTATGACTTGGTTATTAGTTGGCTAGACCAGAATGTGAAAATTAGTGTTTCACACTATTAATAGGAATCTATAAAGTTATTTAACAATGTCAGAGTGCACATGAAAAACTTTTAATAGAAAGAGGAGTCAGATCAAGTTACAATGGTTGAACATGGTTCTTCTCATAAATATGAGTTTTCTTCTTCTTGATAACCACTGAAAGTCACTTTTTCTCTCTTAAACATTCTATTTTTCCATTGTACTTTTTTTAATAACTTAGAAAGGTTATATTTACTTTCTTAAGTCCTTTTGGAGGAATGTAACTAAAAAATAGAAATATTTGACAACAAAGTTGGCTATGAAAGTGGCTATTAGGTGGTCACACCATTATAGGCTATAAATAGGGTGACTGTCATTATAAAAGTGTTCATAACATATTTTTGTCATAGTTAGGGAAGAAATAATGGATACTTCTTTGTACAAGTAGTTTATTTTAAAACTCTATGGTGAATTCAAACTAGACACATTGTAAGATGAGTAGATTACTTCACAAGTGTTGATTTTTTTATGATAATATCTATTTAATAGTTTATGAATGAAGAAAACTAATAAAATATGTGTTTTATATATTACGTGTAAATTCTCTTGGTTTTACAAGCTTTGCATTGGAAACCGTAGAAAATAGACTTTGTGTTAAATAATCCTAATTTAGTTTGAATGAATACTTTGAGATTTCGATTAATCATTCATGTTATTTTCCCAGTGCTTTCATTCAAAATACTGGAAGTAATATTCCAACCCAATCTATATGATTTTGAATAGAACCTGACTAGAAAGGAGAAAACAAAAACCTTTTGTTCATTTACAGACTAAAATACTGAGTCATTACATATAACTTTGTGTCTAGAAACCTCTCAGTGATGTCATCATTCCCCTATTTAAAGTATAACTTTCTCAGCTTTTATGTGGATGTTGGAGTCATCCAAGATATCTAACTAACCATAAATTCATGTAACCCTAGCATTAGGTTAGATCTAAAATTGCAAAGCAAAAGTTATGAATGCATTGAACAAGATTTTGAGTTCGAAATTACAAATACCATGGTGCATATATATTGGAGAGATTAAACATGACCCCATATTAATATGAAAGTGGTTATATATTTATCAAATACCTAAAGAGACTTAAACAAGCCGAGTAGAAAAACCACGTAGGTAAACCAAAGTAGAAAAATCCTAAAATAACACCATGAAGTGTAACTTAGGTAGGTATAATAATTGGGTCTAGACAACATCACCAATGAGGTACCCAATCATAGATAAACTATCATAAGGTAAATAAAAGGAGAAACCCATAAAAAAACTCCTTCCCTAAAATAGAGCAAAGTAAGAAATAGTGCATGCTCTAAGGACATCGATCATAGCTCAAAATAAATACACAAGTAAGATAAATAGAACACATAGAGAGAAGAGATAAGAAGTATCCACAATATATGTGAACCTACCTATATTAGAGCTCATAAAATGATGAATGTTGCTTATGATATCATTTTCTCAAAGATTCAATAAGCTCCATATGCATCGAATAATATTTGTTTCCTTTGGTAAAAGGAAGAATAAGAGTGGTATACTAGAAATCATCCCATTATATAATGGAATATGAAGGAAACAATATGAATAAATCTTAGTTGGGTCCAAAAAAATATATGGAATAGGTCTCGTAAGATAGTGGATAAGAACTTAATGTAATGCCACTAAAATAAACCTGTCAGAAATAGGTCCAATGAAGAGTGGATCTCCTTAGAATAGAGAATGTATCCTCCAAGGGCTTGATTGATATCTAACCAAGGTGTCATTCCTACTCAGGGAAGTATTCCACTCATGAGTAATATATTAGACAACTACTACATGAAATGATGGTGCATCAGAAGTAGAGACAAATATAGACTGTGGAATGTCATGTTATTATGCAGTAGACTACCCAATGTTGAATAAGTCCTTGAGAAATATACTTATACCTTATAATTTAAAAATTGGACAATAGGTAGGTGGATTAGGAACTAATACTTCAATATATATAAGGTGACAAAGAGATAATGGTATGCCCCATTACTAATGATGTCATATATGATAAAGTAAGAGTCATAATGTAAGAGATGTGCTCAGGATTATAAGTTTAAAAAAATATAGGTATGTTTGATAAAGAGGAATGACACAAAAATTTTGATGAAGTAATTTCCATGTGAAGTGGAGATCACAACTCAAAAATTATCGAATTTGAATAAAAGACTATAGGTGAAGCACATGGATCTACAAAATTAATAGACATAGGAAGAGATGAGTCATAAATGCTTTCACAAGGTGTACTCTCATTGAAAATAGTAGAGTTATATGAAGTGATAATATGTGGTTCCATTAGAAGAGTAATAGTATATATAGGAAAAAAGTATAATCTGTAATGGGAAAGGTATGCTTTGGAAAAATCCTATCTTTTAGTGATGTCTTGAAAAAAGGAAAAGCACTATCCAGTGAGAATGTGTTATCACCATAAATAGAAGTAAAAAGACAGAGTAAAATAGTCTTTAAAGATATGATATTAAGGGAAGGATAAGATTGATATAAATCTTAGCAAGATATCTCAAAAAATACTATTGGATGCTCCAAAGAGTGGACACAATGCATGTTTCACATGGCAAGGAAGATCCATGGAAACAAAAAATAGTAGGGTATCAAGAACATTATCATAAGAATTGGCTAACTTATTTTACTAAACATGATCAATGGGAAGTGGATCTATTCATATACGAATGGAATACAATTCTTGATTTTGAACAAGTGCTCCATGTAACCATGCTAAGAAACATAGTTGGTCATTCTAAGAATAACCACTGTTGTAGAATAAAATTTCCCCCATAGCTATCTCTTAGCTGAATTCAACATGATTGCAATAAGACATGATATAATCACACAATTACACAATATAAACTAAAATCAC
>JARHVA010003855.1:1495000-1530000 GCA_037957365.1 Torreya grandis | reverse complement strand
AATAGAGTAGTAAACATGAGTGGCAAGTAGGACTTTGGAACATATTTGAAAACTTTAAGAAAGAGTAATATGTTTGATGTTCCATTAAGATACCATTTTATCTACTTAAATGATAACATATTACATAGTTCCACATGGTAAGCTTGAAAAGCAAAAGGGAATGCCTAGGGATTTTAACATTTCTCCCTAAATAATTCAATTCCATTGGTAAGATCTAAGCCAAGTAGGTAAGGGACTATAAATCATTATAAAAGATTGGGTCTTGGCCCATTGAATGATATAACCATAACTTAAGCAAAACATTTTGAGGAATTTCATGGTATTTATGAGAACTTCTTCATTCTATTGAAACATGAGAACTGTATCATTAGTGAAATACTCAATAATAATATAGTTCTAATGAGCAGCAGTGATAATTATGGTTTTGATAATCCCTCTAGAACTAACATCTATATGGTAATAAACTAAATCCTTGGTTGAATGTGACTTGTTAGACTAGAGCTAGGTGTCCAACCATAGCTTGAAAGTTATAAAGGGATATGTCACTCGCAATAGTGGATTGGGTCAAAAACTCATTTAAGATGTTTTTGTGTATTATTGACATCCACAAAAAATCTAAAATAGAAATTTGTGCTGGTGTCTTCTATAATTATTCCACTATATCAAACTTCTTATCTTGGTTAGTAGTGAATGGTTTATTCTGAGGTTGAATGGTTGGTTGGATGATGGAAAATGCGGTAGATGGTTGTTAGCTTGGGATAGTAATGTTTGACCTCTGAGTTGTGACTACATAATAAGGATTAAATAATGGACCATTATTGCTAACTAATGTTGGAAATGGTGTGGGACTAGATAGGATATGTCTTGGTTGTCAATGCACTTACATGTGGTCACGTGGCAAGAACAAATTATCACTATAAGATCCAAAAGTGGAAGTCCTAGTATTTTGGTTTGTTTGTATGAATTACTAGGTCAAAGAAGGATTATCCATGTCATTCGGCAAAATATTTTTATTTAGAAATGGTCTAGGCTGATTAGTGTTTGGTCTAGGATTAATAGAGATGGTATTGATGCTACCCCCTACAATATGACCTACAACCCTATTGTAGCCATGTGAAAATGCATGGTAGATTTGTTGGTTGTTACCATTCTCACCTTGGTTTTATGCATTATTGTATCATTTTGGGTTATACTACTAATTTTGTTGATTCTACTAGTTTAGCATTTGATTCTAATATTATTGATTATGTTGCTACACTAGCCATTGTTGTTGTTGCTAATTGTTCTACTGATGTTGATTGTTATGTTAGGGACAAGAGTATTGATATATCCCAAGAGTTTTATTGGAAGTGGAAGCACCATTATCCAATTTTATATCTCCATTCTCCAACATATTCTTGATTAAAAGCTTGATTTGGACACATCTTCATAGATAATGCCCATTGACCTAATGATAATCACATAATTCATTTTCACGATACCAATTAGGATAAGGAATGCCTTGTAGATAATGTTTTGCTATGGGCTAATTAGTCAGATTAGCAATAGCAATATTGTAAAACATAGACTCAATAGGTTCTCTTAGGTCACTAAATAGATGATATGTAGGGATGGTTCTTTTAGGAGGAAGGGTTTGCAATGGTAAAGGTTGTTGTATTTTTTGTGGAAGTCTTGGTTGTTGTGTTTGTAGCATTGGTTGGAGAGGTTTCTAGGTAGGATTAAGATAAAAAGGTGGTGCAGATGATGTCTACATAATTTGGACATGATGAGATTTGGTTACTCCATTTCTGACTACATTCCTATTGTGATTAAATTGCTTTGGTATGTCATGATTATTGGCATGTGCCGATTGTGATACTTATACATAGATGGGATGTTGGTCATTTCCTTAATTAGTACCATGATTTTGATTAGTTGAATTAGTCCTGATGACTCCCTTTTTGGTGAGTGCTCTCTTGATTAACAATCCTTTATTAATGATCTCTTTGAATGTATGCATACATTGCAACTTTAGATGATAGGGTATCTCATTAAACAAATTTTTAGTAAACATAGTGGCCAATTGTTTATCTAGTAAACTATGGGTAAAATGTCTTGCAAAGGATCTCCATCACTATAAATAACTTGCAGAACTCTCCCCAAGCTTTTGTTTTGCCTATGTTAAGTCCACTAATCAAATCTCATGATTGAGATTATAAGAAAAGTACTACACAAATTTATCAAAAAGAACATCAAATTCCATTACTGAATTCTTGGGCAACTTCAAAAACCACTCCAAGGCTTGTCCAACCAAGCTCCTTGGGAACAATAGCAAAATGTATATGTCATTATATGCTACTGGTTGACATGTGATAAAGAATTTGGTCAAATGAGCCTTAGGATCACCTCTACCTTTGTGTTTAGCGAATTTGAGTGGTTCTTATCTTGGAAGAAATGGTATTTGAAAATATTCCATGTTGAAAGGATAGGAACATACGTCATCTAAATTAAACTTTTTAGTTTTCTTCCCCACCTAAATGGCAATAATTGCATCCTTTATTTGTTGCAATTTTTGGGATAGGAAATTGGATAGAACATTGGTTTAAGGGAGAATTTGGGTTTGGATAGATTGTTGGGAGGCCACAAGTGGAAAAATTTGTCTAATCTATGATAGAGATACCTATTGGGGTAGATTGGTTTGGTTGGGGAATGGACCAGAAATATGCATATATGGATTGGGATGTAATTGAAATTACACATTTGGCTAAATGATATTCTGGTTTGGGTTGGTGATAAAGGTTTGAATTGGGGGAGTTTTTGGCTAGGATGGAGGGATATAATTATACTATGCCTATTTTGGTTGAAAAGGGACATGCTACCAACTAATGAAACCCTGTTGTTGAGTGGGAACTTGTGGACCAAGACCTTGTCTATAGATTTGTGGCACATTTTGAACCAATGCTTGTATTGTAGGTACCTAAGAAACATGGGGACCTCCCTATTGCACAAATCCTTGTGAGGAAGTGAAAGTATATTGCATATTCAACATTTGTTTTTGACCAATATTTGCACATTGTTGACTAGTCATTACTTGGTTTTGGATTGGTAAATTAGTCTACGACTGAAAAGGTATGTTTTTTATTACCTAGTGGCATGGAATATTTATTTCCCCTGATTGAGGTTGCAATATATTCATCATTTATTACATTGATACACTTGACTATGTCTACTATTGTGGAATACTACTTGCTACCTATTGAATAGGAGTAGGATTCATCATATTCTATCATTGAGGCATGACATTGACCATTGTTTGATTACCTAATCCTATAGGTTGGACATTTGAAGAATTAATTACTTGAGGTTGGGGTGTAGAAACCCCTACTCTCTGGTATCATGATCTAGTCATGGGATTAATTATAGGCACATGTTACTGGCTAGTTTTTTGTGCATTAGTACGACTTTGATCGGGACTGGAAGTTGTTTGCACATTGTCCACTACATTTGATTCTCTATTTAGTGTAGAGGCTAAAGACACTTCTTTAATAATAGGCATATGCATCAAGTTATCTATTGGAGTAGTTTGTATAAATGGGTCAGAATTTGAATTTTATTGTCTAGTTAAATCTACATCACTCCTGTTAAAGGAACTAGGTCAATGAGAGGCTTACTTACAATGTTCATCTAATTGAAATCATGTTATAAATTTAGGTAGGTTTGATATGTTATTTTTATTTGGCTAAAGTGATCTTCCATTATGTTTTTCCCTTGAATAGATGTATTAGGATATTGATACGTTGTTTGGAGAGGAGCCATAGGATTGCTAAAAGAAACCTTTTGATTGTAAATGATATTTTGGGGCACTCTTACTAGACTTGGTACATTTTCATGGGGGAAGTCTACTAGAAATTTAGCCTCTACCTCTATGGCTCTAACCAAAATCTCATCTTTGTTATTTAAAAAATGTCACTCAAACAAAAATGGATCAGACATGGAAGCCATATTAGTAGAATGCAACTATTGAAGAAATAGATCATCCACTTTAGGTATTATAACTAGGTATTGTGCGGTTTGTTCTTGGTCTTGTTCTGTGTAAGGTGGTGTGTTAACTAAATAGTTATCCAATGGATCTTGTCTTTGTGCCCCTAATTAAGTATTATAAGTAATGTTATGTTCATAGGGGTCTTGTACCATTTATTCCTATGTAACTACATTACTAATCTATGTATTGTACATGAGCCCACTATGAGTGTAGGAATATATGTTGGGATCCATAGTCAATGGTTTGTGATAAAAGGTCAAAGATTTCTACAAACTCCAAAAAGGACAATGTCTAAAATAGATGATGTCTTCAACTTGGTCTATATTTGTCAAAAGGATCAAAATGTCTATGCAAATATTTTTGAGGAAATAAACTAGCATAAAGTATGTAATGTTTCATCATTCACACAAAGGTAAGGAAGTAAATCGATTGTAAATCAAGATGTCAAACTCTAAGGTCAAAGTGTTTCAAATAGATCTAATCCAAGAATTTAAAAGTTTCTAGGTCTTTTGGCCAAATGTGGCATCAAAACCTAGTCTTAAACAAGGCATGCAATAGGAATTTTGGCCAAATGACATCAAAAGCTAGACTTTGAAAATACATGAAATGTTTAATCTAATGGATTTGAAATACTTCTAACAAACACTAGGAATTTGATTCTTGGACATGAACTTGGTCAACTCGGTATAAGGTATGAAATAAAAGGCACTTTAAAAATAGTTTATTTCCCATAAATAATGGTATAAAACTTGGTTCTTTTGAAAAACAAACTAGATAAAGGTGAATGGTATAACTATGTTTTAGACAAACGATTAAAAGTACACTTTGATTGGTGTAAAAACATAGGAACAAATTTGGAATTCTATGTAAGAGGGTCCATGAAATAATTTTTGAAATGTTTTGGGCAGTGTAACAATGTTATACTACCCAAAAAGGTGTGATAAAAAGGTTTTCTTTTAAAAATTTCTAAGGCAAAGATGTTTTTCTGTAATTTTGGCAGCGTAAAAATACCTTTCTTGGCTCAAAATTTTATGGTTTATAGACTTAAAGTGCAAGTATTTAGAATAGAATGTTTAAGTCTATCAAGTGATGATAATGATTATGAATCTTAAAGGGCCTTCAAATTAAATTATAAATTAAACCTAAGCTCCCTCATGTTTAGTGCAAATGGTGAACACACTTAACACATCAACCCTATGAACTTGTAAAGGTGTAATTTTGAATTTAAACTATAAGTGAAGGACTTAAACAATTTTGGTGAGGGACTAAACACAATTATGAAACATAACTACACCAAAGTGGATGATATGACCCTCAAGATTTTGATGAAATTTGAACAAGGCAAATGGATGATCTCACACAGGTAGCATAACACCTTTTTATTCAAAGGAAAATTTTGACTATGTGTTTGGTTTGGATTGTTTGTTTACACCAAGTTTTTGACTCCACACAAGACTTTAAACTAAGAAAAGATCAACTAACTAATCTCCCTTAGATCTTAAACTAACAAGGTTGCTTGGTATTGTTGGAATCCATCAATATACATCATTTTGGAAGGATTTTAAGTGTTCATCCAAAATTAAATATGCATTATATAGTAGGTTTTTTCCACCCTCCTTCTCTTAAATGATAGTACTACAATATGGACCTTGAGGTTCACCTTACACCAAAAATACTTCCATGGTGAGTGGGGATTTATTTAAGATATAACAATTTTCTAAATGATCTAGGGGAATCAATTACACAATGACTTTCGCACTGAATAATGCAAAAGAAAAGTATAGATTTTAGGTCTATATCACTTGGCTTGTTTTAAAAAGGAATAATCCTGTTTACAACCACTACATCCTACTATTCTCTCTATGTAGTGAAACGTCCAAAGTGCCACTATGTCCCATGTACAACTCCAAATGAGCCAAATGAAGTCAATCTCAGGAGATAAAACTCTAGGTCAAAGCTTCCCTAAAAAACTTCCAGGTGGTGATGAAGTCCCCCTCACAAGCCAAGATGCATAAAAACAAAGAAAGCATGAAAATAGAAAGACTTTAGTGTGATTTTCAAGGTCACACAAACATTGATGAGTTTTTGGTTTAGTGGTTTAACAAACTTTCTTTCTAAGCCTTAGACTAGGCTTGTTGCAATAGGAATGGTGCTTTTGATTCCAAAGGTTCCCTATAGGGGACAAATGGAAGAACATACATTCAACATTCCACTTTTTGCCAAACAAAATATAACTAAACAAATATTTAAAATAAAAATCGACAAGTGTGTTCAATTTTAAACCCAAATAAAGTCTTTGGTGGTGTTCATTTTCCTCTTGGTCTTAGTTGTAAACTTTGAAAACATTCACCAAAAACATATAAATATTCCTTGTTAAACACCAAAATAAGGTTTGTAATCGATTTTTAAGCATGCAAAGGTGATTTAGACATGTTTTGAGCAAATTCTGAACTTGGTCCTATAGAAAAATTGTTAGCCTATCCTTTAACTTTGAATCCCTTTTAAGTTTTAAACAACAAACTTTTAAAACATAGCTCTCAAGTCCATGTTTTTGGAAAAACACAATGATCAACATTGGTTATTACCACTGACATCAGTTACAACCAATTAAAATCTATTTTATGTCAATTCTTCTGACTGACATTGGTTAAGTTAGGTAACCGATGTCAATATTTTTGTTGACATCAATTATTGTGTAAAAGTTATGGCAACCAAAAATGGCAAAATAAGGTTTAAAAATCAATTTGCAAGAGTTGTAAGAGCTCAAATAAATATTTTAAAGTTGTAAAAATATATCCTTTAGGTGTGAGATGAATATAGTCCCACCGAATGTGCCATTATGTGATATAATAATTTGACTTAAGAGATGATGGTTAGTATGGTGTTAATTCCAAATTAAAAACAAAATGAAATAAACACACTAATAACATAACATCTCTAGGCCTAGACATTAGGGAGAGATTAGTTAACAAAAGCAAAAGACAAACAGAACTAGAAAACAAGGAATGAAAACACATTAATTCCTTCAGCTTCCTTGGATGCTCCAAATGCCTTTGTAGTGGTGGTTTTCTTGGCTTATGCTCAAGAGGTCTTTGGAAATGGAAGTTTGGCTACCTCCATCTCTCTTTGGCACCTTTGGCTTTGCTTTGGCTTGGCTTCAAACCAATTTGACATGGCACACTAGTTTCTTGAAGCTTTTAGAACCAATTTGGCATTATAAATTTACATCAGCAAAGCTTTTTGAAATAATGTTGTGAGGGCTCCTATTTATAGATTTTTGGATTTGATTAGAATCAACCTCAACCATCCATTTGAAGATTGAGATGTGTGGTTGAAGATTAATTAAATTTTTGAATTTATGTTTTTAATTATACTCATTATGACCTTGGAATAAGGGGAAATTAAGAGGCATGGAGGGCATCATAGAAGGCATTAATAAGGCATGGAGGGCATGAATCCTAATATTTATGACATTTATGGCCTAGGGATGTCCAAATCAAGGCTAATAAAAAATTAAAATAAGCAAATATTAAAATATCATGAGCTTATAATCATAAATAAACACATAATCATCTATATAACAAATATACATGTATATATCTAAAAATATTCATCTCATCACATAAGACCATAGACCGATATCAAAATCATATACATCAACATATGTAATGTCTCATAATCAATCTATGCCCATGGGGCACTATTGTATCCTAGTGCATGTCCTCCCAAGGTACCTACCTAACCACCTAAAAAAGAAACCCACTGACTTGGAGTCACCATGTTATTACCACCTACCAAACTAGCTATGTTCTCTCTCCATTAGGGATCAATATGATAATGTCTGAAGACTATGGACTTTTAATAGTACATTTCCTCCACTGTGGCTATATATCATTCCACGGGGATAGTGATTAGTGGTCTTATAGTTTCTACAGCTCCTCCTTTAGCCTACCTTAGGGAGTCTCTCTCCTAGGTAATCAAGGCTAACATAGCTCTAGCTTGGTCACTCTCACCTATAACTACAACTACTTGACCTTGTTTCATTATTAGCTAACCCTATAATGAAGCAATAGAAGCCTATGTCATGGCTAGTGCCCCTTGTTCCTAATATATCTATAATCATTATCTATACATCTAGGGCAACCCCTATACCTACACCTATTATCCACCTCTCCTAGATGGATCCACATCTATCACCTTCCACCCACCATCATTACCCCCAAAATTAGATATAACATAGAGTGCTTGGTACCATGAAATGAACCCATCTATAAATCCTACATCATCTATCTCAACCCTGGCCAATAGCTCTTTTTTATCAATAAACATCTAATGTAAATGTTTCTCAGGGAGTAGAAGCTCTATATATTCCTACCTATACCTTGATAATGGACCTAGAATACCATGTACTAGGACAATCTATCATCAAACCTTGTCAAAAGGAATGATCTCTATCTCACCTTCTTTCTTACCAAAGATCCACCTATAGCTCTACAGGGATAATGTATGCCTCTTGTAATGAGCCAACTTTAAAAACATAGCATGTGGCCTCTAAATCACATTGCCAATAACCAAGGCATCTATTACCCCTTTAAACCAATCAATGTCGTAAACCCCTCCACTTGGTCCTAAAATGGCAAAATCATCTCTCTACCACATGAATCTAACTCTAAACTCTATTTGTACATACCCCTCCCATGACAGCCCCATCAATGTTAACACTTGTATGTGCTCATAAGCCCAGTAGTGTAGAATAAATCCTATGCTAATGTTATATGTCCTTTGAGTTTTAAATCCCCATATCCCCCTCTATATTTAAACTATCAGCATAGGCACCCAACTGAACACTATGTGGCCCAATAACATCTCAACCAATACTCCAAGAAACAAATAGGTAAACCTCCCACTACTTTAATTTGTCATAAAAAAACATGATACCACTACCACTATCATCATAAGTAGTTGCCTCTCACATCTGGCCCTCTGGTATAAAAGATTGTAGATAAAACCTCTAGCATGGCACCTAGTAAAATCATGGTCATCTCTATATAGTAACTCCATGAAATCATCTCTCTCCTCCCTCTCAATGTGGTAATTTAGATCACCCCATATTGGTATCAAAGTAATCCTATGAATATCCTTAGGTAAGATCATCATCTAACCTATCAGTAGAAGGAAGGTGTTCATGGTTGAATCCCATCTCTTTATTAGTGCCATGATCATCACCATGTTAGGTAACACATGTTGGTAATGTATCATAGCCCTGAGGCCCACCTCTTCCATATGAGCCGAGTTAGCAACATTCATACCATGTTAGATTTCATCAAAGATCTAAGGAACCTGATCCCGCATCTAGATCTACTCCCATTCCTATTTGAAATCAAATAAACTTAGTTATCTATACTATTTTTTCCTATGAACTTAACCTCTTACACTTACCTTTTATGCTACTCAAATCATTTGCCTACTTTAACCTATACCTCTAACTCACCCCCAATCAAAACCCTTCACCTAATAAATCAACATAATCAACATTATCTATCAAACATTGACCTTAATTATTTATACCTTCACCTTAACCTAAGATTTCCCCTTGACATTAACCTTCATTATTGACCTTAAATTATTACCCATTCAACCCACTATCATCAAAACCTAACCATATCAGTCAACAAATTCAAGGTTAATAACCCATTAAACTTAACCTTAACTTTTTTTAACCACATCCCCAATTGTCTCTACCATCGATGGTCATGGTGACTATCCATAGTCATATGACCACCTTCTATTGGTTATTGACTATCGATAATTAGTACTGACAATCGATGGTTGGGTATGACCATCAATGATCACTGTGTGTGACCACCAGTGGAATACCTAAACCTTAACCACCCAACAACACAAAAAAAACCAAAAGAAAACCATAAATTTCTCTCTAATCCTAACTATACCCTCTCTTAACTAACCTAGCTTGACCAATTTATAAATTCACCTACAAATTTAACCAAAACTATCAAACCCTAAAATATATGTCAAACCTAGTCTGCAACAAGAAAAAATTGACAAAACAACCAACTTTAATTTACAATGCATTTGAAAAATCAAAACTATACTATCAATTGAAAACAACCCCTACCTCATTCCTCAACCATCATTGAGGAGGAATCCTAAGACCCACTACCCAACTACATACTCATCTAACCTACATCCTGGCTAGGTCCACCTTCTAAAACTCAGTTAACTCAATCCAACTCAACCACTAGCCTACTTAGTAAACATTGTCAATACTCTATCACCAAAGGCCAAGGAGAAAAATTCAAAAGTTAAGATCTTAAAATTAATGAAAATGACTCTGAGTGATACTTTTTATTTTTACCCTTTTAGGGTTTTCACCTGACCATCAAAGTTTAGGGTGACCATCAACATTCAACCCCAAGACCCTTGATCATTGATGGTCATAATATCATATTTTCCCACCAAACCAACAACTTTTTAAAAAATTTGGTACACACATACACCAAGTACCTAATGACCTAGTCATCATCTCCACCTACCTTGCCAACCACTATATCACCTTGCTAGTGTCCATTTTGGCATAAACTAGCTCATATTTTTGTGACGACCTTGCATTAGTCTTTTTGACCACATGACAAAACTGTCCATGTTGATTAGTTATTTAAACTTATGCTACCTTGTGTACACCTAACCCATTTGTGTTTTCATGGGAGAAATTCCTACCTCAGATACCCACGACTACATTAGACCAATTTATGTCTTCTTAGGAGCACTTCCTACTTTGGATACTCATGAAAATATTAACCTTTCCTAGTAGATGTATGAGTGTACCGAACTACCATGGCTAAATGTAGTAATGTAGTCCACCTTTCACTTGTCCTTTTAGCATCAACCTTAATTTTTACCAACTATGGAAATCTATTCAATGCATGATCTTGGTTATCATAATTTTGTTGTACTTTGTGCACGTGTTCATGATATAGTTCCCAACCTATCACCCACCTTTTATCATCACCTTCACCAATTATCAAACCCATACTTGATTTTTGTTTACCTCATCACTTCTTAGTTTGAATGGGAACACATCCTCCCATGCTTGGGGTAATCAAAACTTTGACATGTAATCAATTTTTGTTTTCTATCTTGTTGATTCAAGCCACATCATAAAAAGATGAAAATGTAGACACTAAAAATCTACACATGATGGATATAAATGTCATAACTCCCTTGTACCACCTTAGGACCCCTTTGGACCAACCTTGACTGATCAACCACAAACTAGACCTAACCTAAGTTAAATTTACCTACTAGTTAAACCTACCATTTTAACCTAATGTAACCTTTACCCTCAATTACCAATGGTCACCCTAACCATCAATGGTGACCCTGATCTCTGATGATTAGGTTCCACCATCTACACCAATAACTACCACATCACTCTACCTTGGTTTTTTATAATTATCTCATCTAATTCATGTCCAATCCAATGCATGTGCAAGTTATATTTAGATACCAAGTTTGAACATATACTTCTATCACTTCTTTTTACCTATAAGAAAATAGGGGTAGTAGGTGAAAATGGATCCACAACTATAAAGATATTTTATATCCAAAGCTTTTTTGGTAGGTGTTCTTCTAGTGATATAAAAATATAGCCATCATGATAGAGATCCAAACTGATGCCATCCATTGACCAATAACCAAGTACCATTACTCTACCAAAATCACTCCAAACTCCATCAACAAGTTTTCTACCTCACTCATTCATTTGATCAACCATTGACAAGCTAGGTATCTATTTTTAATTATTCAATCACTTTGTTTGAACCTCATCAGTCAACCTTTTATCACCTATACCCAACCCATAGTAACCATCGATGATCATCCTAACCACAGATGGTTTTCCCCAACTATCAATAGTTATGTCAACCACCAAAGGTTACCCTAACCACTGATAGTCACCATAACTTCCAATAGTCACTATAGCATAAAATAATATCATGTTATTTTACCTTGTCAACCACCAACCAAATATCACTTTCAGAATTGCTACTTGCTCATAGAACCCAACCTATTTTTTTAACCTTAACAAACCTATTTAGCATTAATATTGATCTACTTATTTATATAATTAGTTAATTTTGTCTATTATTATATCAATCACTTGAATTAGATTTTAGTATCTTATATTATTTATGAAATAATGTTATTTTTAAGAACTTGATTGTTTAAAGTGTGTATTGACAACCTCCATGTAATTTCATGCTTCTTAGATCTAGCTAACGCTAAGCAATCCACCCCACTATTTATCTAACCAAAAATTGCTTTAGTGTTATCTTATATGTAGGTCATCACTCCAAAACCAAAGAGCATATCTCTATAATAATCTGATTAAATATGTTCACAACCAAATAGGTTTTTCTACCATACCGATATCTAGTTTGTTTTATCTTAAAATATAAGCTAAAATAATCTAAAATAATAGGACAATAAAAATGTGACTAAAATATAATATATTCTAGTATGAGATAAAGGTATTTTTTTCACTTTGATGCACCCTATGAGAAGAGGTTTTATAGGCCTCTAATCCAAGAAAAAAAATGGGGACATCTCACTTGATATGGGTGAACAAACTTGTGAGATGAACCTCTAGATTTGGGGCTAGCTCCCCTTGATGCACCATTTAATCTTATGATTCTAATAATATCAACATGGAGTGTTGGAAAGGGTTGAGAATAACATAAATAAAACCTAAACTATGGATTTGATACACAAGATGTTTGATGACTTCCAACCACTTTCAATCCACACTTGAGACCAAGGTACCAACTAAAACATTCTCTTTCTCAAATGTATGTCTTCTCACATCAATACTACATTATGAGGTCCTATATGATATAAAATTTTAGGAATACTATAAAATATGTCTCTAATGACTATAATGAAAAAATAAATAAACTCACTTCAACCATGAACATCTCTTGAACACTTCACATGCCCTACAAGAAGAGGCTATAAATAGGTGAGAGAATGAAGTACGATGCTAAGGAATCCATAGTATTCACTAAGAAAATTAATTATTAAAGTATATAACACTATTAATAGTCCTGATATAGGTAAAAAATTATTCATTTTATTTATTAAAATGTGTAAAATTGAGTAGGGCTTCACCATACTCAGGCGGAGCATACCAAATATGCTAAAATGGCCAACTCTTATAGAGCTTGAGAGAAGGAAAGAAAGAGAGAAGTAAAATGGTAATTTGTACATGTGTAAAGCTGATAATTTTAGTTATCCATGCATTATAAGATGATAATGGGCCAAAACATGCAAGGGAAAGAGAAATAATTGTCAATCCAAGTCACAAATTTGAAGAAAAGTGGCTAAAAACTCCTCCCTTTGTACAAAAAACTTGCATTCATGATTGGGCCAATTTGAATGTCTTGTAATTGATATGGAGCAATGATAATGATTTTAATTTAAGGTAGGGACATCATACATGACTCTTCAATATTTTTTTCATGCTTGGTCCTCTGGAACCAACTGAAAATGAGCTATCATCATCTATTATCTTGAAAACTACCCTTCCATGTGCATTGCTCACTTGGCCTTGAAACATATTATGTTTCTAATGAAAACCCATGAGAAAATTATTAATTACATCCGAAAATATTATTCATGAATCTAGACTCTTCAACTCTTCCATAAAAGGACATCTAATGGAGGTTTTCACACTTTTCACCCTTATATGCATGATGCAAGCTTTGACTAGCCAAAAGTGAGGCCTTTGTTTAGACACATATAAGTCTCTAATTAGGATAAAATTATCGTATTGGGTTATTATATGTCTATGTATTTCCATAAAACTTGATTTCATCCTTTGTAACCTCATATACCCTAAACAATTAAAAAAATGGTGAATAAAATGCCATTTTGCATGCTTTTCCTAAAAATATGTACATATTTCTCACATTTATGGAGGAATTAGATATTCTTATACATCATCTATGTGTTTTAATTGTACATTACCTAACATATGGATGATTAAAACCCTCTATCTCTCCAATTGGGTCACTATGAGGGTCTTACAATGGTTTAGAGTGATTTATACTCTTAACCTTTGTTCGTAAAGGTGTGTTATTAGAAACTATAAAAAATGAAAATAATGGATCCCTATGAACCATCTCTAACTCCTCCAAAAATTTCTATATCCCATTCAAAGGTTCCTAAAAGTTCTAAGCTCTTCAAGTTGCCCTCTGAGCTTCATTTCTTGCATTCGAGAAGTATGTGCATGTTTTGAATTCTATAATGGCTTCTTGGTGAGTTTAAATATATAATTAATGTTTTAAAATATATTTATATTCCCAAATAACATTCTAAAATAATTTTAATAGCTTTCCAAGAGGTAAAAATGAAGACTAACCCCTATTTGGCACTAGGCCTAGAGGTTTACTTGTACCTTTAAACTCCATCTGTCATTTTCATGGTTTCCTTTACCCCTTTATGGATTAAAAAATTATAGCACACCCATAAAGACTTTAATACTAAAATTAGGAATCATATATTAGGCCAAAACACAAATTGACCCTCAATTTGGACTCTTGCTCTTGAGTCTGTCTATGGGGTTTGACTGTAACCCTCCTTATATAGAATGTTTTTTCTACCTCAAAACATTATATGAGGTTTTGATATATTTTTATATATTTCAGTAATCATATAAAAACTTATTTTGGGTTCCCCTTTATTTTTTTCTCTTCAAAGCCACTCCTCTCCAAGTTGCCTATGTTTTCCCCTGTTCTATGACAAAATAGGGGCATGTTTCTCTATATCCTTGTTGAAAACAATAATTTTAAATGGTTATATGCATCATATTTATTTAAATAACAAAATAAATATCTTAAATCAAATGTTAGGCCTTCCAAAATCACAAAATAACAAGACTGGGCTTTAGAGAAGGAATGCCTGCCTATAGGTGTTAGTTTCTAGGACCATGTAGGTCTTGATAAAGGTATATTTAAGGAAGAATTTGATAAAAATTTGTGGTGTAATTAATCTACCATCTCATTTAATTTCAATCCATTTCTAATTAATCTCCCACATACAAAGTCTTACCTAATCTCTTTCCCATTATCTTGTCTATTGTGACAGTCACCTTAAATACCGTGCCTGTAGATGAATATACAATTTTAGGTAGAGAACCAATAAGTAAAAGACTAAGAAGATTGTATTAAATGTATTTAAACATATATATTATCATTACATCACATTGGATAAATATTTATAGACTCATGAATATAAATCAAAACTTTAGACCCCTTTATGCCATCTTACTACATGTGTCCTATTGGTAGGACTGAGACAACCTTAATGAACACACCTGGATTGGTTAAGGATCATGGGAATGAAGTTTAGAAAGTTAATTTATCCATTTTAGTGGTAATAAAACCTCACTCTCACTTATTTTATATATAATCCTCTTATATACTCCCATGACTCGACCGTGACAAAATTGCCACTACCTCTGGTTGTAGGTGCATAATTCAGGCATGTAGATGGGTTTAGTCATTTGAAGCATGTTTAATAAAATATAGAGTTTATTGGTACTATGTTTATACATTTAGAGTTACTACTAGGACCTAGCTCCTTCCTATTAACCCTCAATATCATCTCCTTATGCCAATCATCAAACACTACTTCCAATGCATGATTTGCCCTGTGTCGGATAGGGGATAGGTCCAAAAAGTAATTCCATGAAACACAAGTCTACTTCATGGATTAAGTGATAATTAATGATGGTTTAATTATTTTTAATTTTTCATTTTTAAAAAAATAGGTCTAGGACTTGTCAAAGGTATGTAGGAAAAGTACTCATTAAGAATCATGTAGATATCACTGATGTAATTCAGTGATTTCTTGCCATTTTAAGAGGTCATAAAACCTACTTTACACTTACTCTTACAAGCTCCAAATGGGCATAGATTATGCTTGTACCCTAGGCAGTAAAATAATCCTAATTGGATCTTCAATAAAAATTCTCTCTTCCACCTATGTAACTGTTTAAAACCTCTAGGATAACTATTTGGCCATTTTACAGCATGTAGGCCTGATTTCAATTCTTCATTTATTTTTGATGTTTTGGCACCCTTAATTATAAAATATGGTAATAATAGGCTTTACACACGTTATATATGTAAATTAACCATAAAATTGAATGGATCATCTCATTGGAACACCTATTAAAGAGCTATTAATGGCCTCATCTATAGATGACAATCTCCTTTCACAGGTGTAAATGAGATCTTTTTCCAGATTAGCTAGTTGGTAGAATGTATGTGCATTTTATCAAAATTTCAATGCACATTAGTATTCCTAGAATGTGAAGGAATATGTTAAACCTTCAAATCTACATTGATGATGTCAGAATATCCCTATAGATGAAGTTTTGACTATTACACACAGGTAGAAACATGGAAGATCAAAGAAATATGAGGTAAGCCATTTTAAAAAACCACAAAGAATTTTTACAATCCATAAAACCTCAAAAACATAATTAGAGTCATAAAAACAACATCAAAATACTCTTCCCAATGTAAACAAAACATTTTCAAGTAACTAAGTAGAATGTGAACATAAACTAGGAATTTTGCTCCCCTAAAAGAGGTTTTCTCACACCATTTAACTCTATAATACAATAAAAAACTTGATATCATGTTGAAAATCATGTATAAACACCTTAAGTAGATAAAACCATCAATCCAAGTCAATAAAATCTGAAATAGGTTCAAAAAGGGACCCCCTCTTCAATGCAAATTCTCAATAAGTTCCCTGAGGTGTTAACGATTATTAATAAAGATTAGTGAAACAATATAATACTCATTCCCATGAAAATATATTGGAATAATATGAATAGATACCCCCAATACCATTCCTCTTGATTCTACCTATATGACCCATGGTGAACACTTGAAGTTGGGGCTTCTTTGTGTGCCAATGGAGAAAATAGGAAAATGAGTTGTAGAAGAGATTTTTTGCATTATAATTCAATTACAAATTTTAAAATTAGTGTGGGAAGGTGAATAGTTTATCCTCCCACGTTTTTATCTGATGGTGGACTTTGGAAGTCCATACAAGTGCCCAACAACTACTCTTTTTCAGAGAAACCTGCTCTTCCTTGATCAACCTACAAAATTTAAGCTAGGGACAGATACCACAGACTCCTTAGGACACATTTAATGTTATGTGACCTTTTTACACTTGAACACTTCCCAAAAAATCTGTACAAAGTATTAAATGCACCTAATATGACCTCTAAATGACTTAAAAATGATAAATAGACTTAGGGGACTAATAACCAAAGGTGGTATAACATGGAAAGACATTAATTGACCATTTATAAACCTTATAAAATCTATTTAAACTCCTTTATACCTAAAAATTCTTTTTTTTGGCTATAGGTGCCCTAGTTTGACTAAAAAGTCAAACTTGGTCAACAATTTGGTGACTCATGGGGGTAGTATGCATGTTATAATAACTAGACCATAAGCCTTATTAGTCCATTGGGTTTAAGATTCATCTAAGTAAAAAAACAAAAAATGGAACTTGAACATTGACCAAGATGACTAGTGACTACCCCAAACACACAAAAACAAAAGACACACACAACAAAGAAAGAAAAAACACACATATGTGTGCAAGACACTTAGGTGAAATAACAAACAATTAATATATACAAATAAGAAACTAATCACTCTTTCCTTCCTAGAACAAAAGGAAATATTTTTACTTTTATTTTATTTTAGAAAGAAGGGTTGGATGAGGCATATAACATTTTGAACTTGAGCATTATTTCCTCCAACTCCTTCATGATGTTTGCCAACTTCGTTGTCATAATCCTCCATGAAAACTAGATAGATCCAAGTAAAATAATCAAGGAAAATAAATCTCCTTGTGTCCAAATAGCTTCAAATTCTTTGAATGGTCTTTCAACAATGGCCTTAGGTGGTCTTTCAACAAGATCTCCATTCTTATTCTCCATGATGTTCTCAACAAGACTAGTATTCTTTTCTACTACAATCTCTCCTAGCTCATCAAGGAGTTTTTCAACTCTTCCCACTCTTGGTCATTATATTCAATAGAATTTTTCTCACTTACCTTGTTATGAACTTGACTCCCAACATGGAAAAGTTCTTAAAGCTCTTGAAAGAGCTCTATTTGTAGTTGTCAATTATCCTTGTGTTCTTAACCTTGGTCATCTAATACCATTACCTCTTCCACCTTGTAGTATTCATTCATAATACCATGCTCACATGTAGAGTTTAATTATTTAAAGTCTTGATTACCTCCTTTATGGGTATTTATATCTTTAATAATGGAAGCAAGAGTTGATGAGTTCTATTTTAATTGATCAAGGATGGATTCTATGACAATTTCTTCCTCATAATCAGCTATTTAGTCATCTTGATCAGTTATGGATTGAACTTGCTCTTGCTCATTTTCCCCTACAAAGTGATTCTCTTTAGGATCTCGTTATATAGGTCCATCAAGACAAAGGTTGATAGTATGAGGACTAGAGGAAGTTATTGTTGAAGGTGGGAAATGGAGCACAAAGTCAAATTGGGAATGAGGATTGGGATGCTCCTTGAGAAGCTCATGACGAAGAGGAGGTAAGCCTTGGGACAAAAAAAATGATTATCTTCCTTCCACTTGACCAACACTTCATCCAAATCATATATATCTTGATAGCTCTCTTGAATAGGGGTAGATAGGGTGTGTTTAGAGATAGGATTTCATGTTGGTTATAAACCTTCTATCACACCTTGATTAAGTAACCTCATCCTTGACTCTGATTCTTCAATTTGCTTAGATAGGCCCTCTTAAAATAGTCTCTCTTGGAGATCACATCTATCATCATGATGAGGAAGAGTATGATAGGTTTGGCATCAAATGATAAGGTTTCTTGATGAAGGGTGGGAGGGACTTGCAAATGTTTGCTTTCATCTTCAACTTATACTTCTTTGACAATGTTTTCCTCTTCCTTCACCCATGATTCCATAACCTTATTCTAACTTAAGATATTGGAACTATAAATATTGTATTGATGTAGAGTAAGAAAATTTTGAATAGGTTAAACTTCAGTCAACTTTACCTGCAATTTCATCTCCTTTGTGTAGACTTGGTTCTTCTTTCCTTCTCCATGATTCCATAATTTGACTCCAACTTGAGACCTTTGGATTAGAATTCTCTTTTGGAGGTGACGAAGAAGCTATATGAGAAGGTAATGAAGGATTGAAATCAACTTATTTTATTGAGAACATGGACTATTTAAAATTCATGTTTTCAAGTTCAATCTACCTATCAAGATGAGTCTCAAATGCAAGGTTCCTTGTTCCAACTTTCTCTTCTAACTGATTTGAATAAGGGAGGCTTTGGTAGACTTGGTTTGGCTCATGATTAGGAGTCATGTATGGCTGATATGACACTTGAGAAGGTGGATACAAAGTTTGATGGTTTTTGTAATATTTCCTTTCATAATTTCCTATTCTATCCTCTAAAGAAGACACTAGGCCACTCACATCTACCATCTCACTTATGAGCCTTTACCTATTGGATCTCTCAATAAGTGCCCATTCTTTCTTGACTAACTCCAATGCATTTCTTATTTGATGGATACAATGACTAGGAATAATTTTACTACATCCCCTTTGAGTATCAAGGTCTAACATATATTTTTCATATCCCAAAAGAGTTTTTTTGAAGGTGGAAATAGGCTGATTAGAGAAAGGACTAAGTTGACTACGAGCATGATATTGAGAAGTCTGAGTATAGGGTTGATACAACTCATGACAAGGATTCATAAGGTCATATTTGAACTAAGGAGGTTCATATTAGACTTGATAAGGATCAAAAAAATGTTGTTAGGGATCAAAATCAAGTTGACCAAGTACTTTCTCACTTTAAAGGGGAAGAGGTAAAGCTTGTAATGTCTCACCCACTTGTGGATGGTAAAAATCAACATCAAGACCAACCTTGAAAGATTCATTTGGATACGAAGATATAGAAAAGCTATGAACAAATTTGAAATGGAATACCTAGCTAATAAACCATCTAATTCATCTTTGAAGTCACCATTGGTACTTGGAAAAATGCATCCCAAGGCTGATGTATTGAAAGATAACACCAAAAATACTTCAAATATTGGAGAAAGAGTCGCACTAGGTGTTAAAAAAACTATTGTCACTTGGATGCACCCTATGAGAAGAGGTTTTATAGGCTTCTAATCCAAGAAAAAAAATGAGGACATCTCACTTGATATGGGTGAACAAACTTGTGAGATGAACCTCTAGATTTGGGGCTATCTCCCCTTGATGTACCATTTAATCTTATGCTTCTAATACTATCAACATGGGGTGTTGAAAAGGGTTGAGAATAACATAAATAAAACCTAAAAAGTGGAAGTGATACACAAGGTGTTTTCTGACTTCCAACCACTTTCAACTCACACTTGAGACCAAGGCACAAACTAAAACATACTCTTTCTCAAATGTTTGTCTTCTCACATCAATTGTACATTATCAGTTCCTAGATGATATGCAAGGTTAGGCGAACTAGACAAGAAGTCTTGAATGACTCTAAAAAAAAGAATACTCACTTCAACCACGAAATTTTTTTAACACTTCACATGATCTAAAAGAAGAGACTAAAAATAGATGAGAGAATGAAGTAGGGCTAGTAATTTTATTAATCAAAAGGTTTACAATTGAGTAGGGCTTCACCATACTCAGGTGGAGCCTACCAACAATGCCAAAATTACCAACTATTATAAATATTGAGAGAATGATAGAGAGAGAATTCCAATGGTCACTTAGGCATGTGTAAAGATGATAATTTTAGTTATCCATGCATGAGAAGAGCATATGAATTAAACCATGTAAGGGCAAGCACAACAAATGTCAATCCAAGTCACAAATTTGAAGAAAAGTGGCAAGAAACTCCTCGATTTGCATAGAAAACTACCTTCATTATTTCACCTATTTGAATGTCTTGTAATTGATCTAGATCAAGTCTAATGATTGTAATGCAAGGTAGGGACATTAGACATGCCTCTCCAAGCATCTATTGTCTTCAAAACTTCCCTTCCATGTACCATGCACACTTGACCTTAAAAAATATTTATTTTTTCATGAAAATCCATGGGAAAAGGATGAATGACACTTGTAAATATTATCCATGACTTTATACTCTTCAACTCTTCCTTAAAAGGATATCCAAAGGAGGTTTTCACACTTTTCACCCTTGTGTGCATGATGCCAGCTTTGACTGGCCAAAAGTGAGGCCTTTTTTTGGAAACATATAAGATTATACATAGGATAAAATGATCATAGGGGGTTATTATAAGTTTATATATTTCCATCAAACTTAATTTCATCCTTTGGAACCTCATATACCCTGTAAAATACAAAAAATGGTGAGGAAAACACCATTTTACATGCATTTCGTAAAAAATCCATACGTCTTTCTCACATGTGTGGAATAATTGGATATTTTTATATGTAATATATATGGTTTCATGTCCATTACCTAAGATATGGATGCTTAAAACCCTCTATCTCTCTAATCGGGTCACTATGAGGGTTTTGCAAGGGTTTAGAGTGATTTGTACTCTTAACCTTTGTTTATAAAGGTGTGATGTTATGACCTCTAAAAAATGACACTTATGGCTCCATAGGTACCCTATAAAACTCATACAAACATTTATAGATCCCATTTAAAGGTTCATAAAGGTTCCGGGCTCTTCAAGTTGCCCTTTTTGCTTCATTTGTTGCATTTGAGAAGTCAGTGCATGATTTCAAGCCTATAATGGCTTCTTGTGGAGTTTAACTATAGAGCTAAGGTTAAAATATATTTTTATATTCAAAATTAACTTTCTCTAATAATTTTAATGGATTTTCAAGAGATAGGAATGAAGACTGACCCTTGTTTGGCACTAGGTGTAGCTTTTGCTACTAGGTGTGCCTGTACCTTTACACTCCATCTAACATTATCATGGTTTATTTTACCCTTTTATGTCTTTAAAAATTATAATACCCCATTTAAAACATTAATCTGAAAATTAATAATCATATATTAGGCCGAAACACAAATTGACCATCAATTTAGACTCTTGTTCTTGAGTCTATCTATAGGGTTTGACTACAACCCTCCTTGTATAGAATGTTTTGTCTACCTCCAAACCTTCTATTAGGGTTTTATAGATTATGATAAATTTATTTATTCAAAACCTTATATTTTATTCCATTTTACTTTTTCATCTTCAAAACCACTCCTCTCCAAGTTGCATATGTTTTGTATGAAGAGACTACCCCTATTCTGAGACAAAATAAGGGCATGTTACCTTATTTAATTATTTAAACCAATCCTTATAAATAGTTAAATGAATAATATGGATTTTATATACCAAAATTCATCTCTTAAATCCAATTATAGGTCTTCTAAAATCACAAAAAACCAAGACTAGGCTTTAGAGAAGGAATGCCTACTTGTAGGTGTTAGTTTCTAGGACCCTTTAGGTCTTGATAAAGGTATATTTAGGGGATAATTTTGATAAAAATTAATGGTTTCATGAATATAAAATATCATTTCATGTCAATCCACTTATCCTCAATCTCCCACATATAAACTCTTACCTAATCTCTTGCTCATTATCTTGTCCACTGTGACAGTCACCTTGAATACCCTGCCTATAAATGAATTTGTAATTTTGGCTAGGGAACTAATGAGGAAAAGAGTTGGAAGAATGTATTAAATTTATTTAAACCTATATATTATCATTTAATCACCTTAGATAAGTATTTAGAGACTCATGAAGATAAATAAAAACTTTAGACCCCTTTATGCCATCTTACTTTATGTGTCCTACTGGTAAGACTAAGACAACCTTAATGAACACACCTAGATTTGTTAGGGATCATGGGAATGAAGTTTATAAACGTCATTTAATCCATTTTAGAGGTCATAAACCCTCACTCTTACTTATTTTCTCTACAATCCTTTGATATACTCCTATGACTTGATTGTGACCAATTTGCCAATACCTCTAGTTGTAGGTGCATAATTTGGGCCTGTATGTGGGTTTAATCATTTAAAGCATGTTTAATAACATATAGAGTTTATTGAGACTATGTTTAGATTTTAATAATTCCTAATATGATCTATTTACTTCCTAGGAACCCTCAATATCATCTACTTATGCCAATCATCAAACACTGCTTCCAATGCATGCTCTACCCTATGTACAAATAGGGGATGTCCAAAAATTCATTCCATACAACACAACTCCCCTTGATGGCTTAAGTGCTCAAGACTGATGGTTGAGTTATTTGAATTTCTCCCTCTTACATAAATAGTTCTAGGACTTTTCAAATGCATGTAGGGCAAGTACTCATTGAGAATCTTATAGATATCACTAATGTAATTTTGTGATTTCTTGCCATTTTACAAGGTAACGAAACCTAATTTCCACTTACTCTTCCAAGCTCCCAATTGGAATAGATGATTCTTGTACCCTAGGAAACCAAATAGGCCTAATTTTATTTCCAAGAACAATTCTCTCTTCCACCTATGCAATTTATTAGAACCTCTAGGATCACTCTTTGGCCATTTTAGAGCATCTAGGCTTAATTTCAATTCTTCATTTCTTTTTGATGTTTTGGTAAACTTCCTTGTCAACTAGGGTCATAATAGGCCTGTCTAGGAATTATCTATCTAAATTAACCATCAAAATGAATGGATCATCTTATTGGAACACCTCTAGAAGAGCTATTAATGGCCTTACCTGTAGATGACAATCTCCATTCACAGGTGTAACTGAGATCTTTTTCAATATTAGCTAGTTGGTAGCATTTATGTGCCTTTTCTAAAAACCTCAATGAACATTAGTAGTCCCAAAATGTGGAGGAATATGTAAAACATTCAAACCTACATTGATGACCTCAACATATCCCTGTAGATGAAGTTTTGACTATTGTACACAAGTAGAAACATGGAAGAGCAATGAAATGTGAGGTAAGGCTTTTTAAAAAACCACAAAGGCATTTTAAAATACTTACAACCTCAAAAACAATATTAGAGTCATCAAAAATACATAAAAACACTCTTCTCAATGTGAAAAAAACATTTTCAAGTAACTAAGCTAACTATGAACACAAACTAGGCATTTTGCTCCCCTAAAAGAGGTTTTCTCACACAATTGAACTCTCCAAGATAATAAAAATCAATAGATCATGTTTAAAACCATTTTAAAACATGTTAAGTAGATAAAATCATCAATCTAAGTCAATAAAATTGAAATAGGTTCAAAAGGTGACCCCCTCTTCAATGTAAACTCTCAAAAGGCTACCTGAGGTGTTAAAGATTGTTCATAAATAATAATAAACCAATATGATACTTATTTCCATAAAAGTGGTAAGACTAATATATACGCCCAAGACCATTCCTCCTGATTGCACGTGTACAGATCATGATGAGTACTTGAAGTTAGGCCTTCTTTGTGTGCCAATGACGAAAATGGGAAAATGAGTTAAAGAAGAGATTTTTTTTCATTTTCCTTAAATTCAAAAAACTCAAATGAGTATGGGAAGGTGAATATTTTGTCTTATCATGTTATTAGCTAATGGTAGACTTGGGAAGTCTGTATAAGTGCCCAATAACTCCTCTTTTTTAGGGAAAACTACTCTATCTTGATCAACCTAATTTTTTTTGGTTAGGGATAGATACTATAGACTCCTTAGGACACATTCCATGTGATTTTACATTTTGACACTTTCACACTTCCCAAATTTTTTTTACAAAGCATTAAATGCATCAAATCAAACATGCTAATCTTGTTATATTGAAAAAACTAGGGTTCTCTTTCACTAACACACCATCACATTGGGAGGACCCATTTATCGTATTCAAGTGTTTAAATAATATTTAAATCCCTACATGAAATCCAATGGACCATGGGAAGGGAATATTCTAGCCACATCCAAAGAGTTGTAATTTAAATGACATTATGTAAGCATAGCTATTTAGGATACAAAGGATATTCCTTTAAAAATTAAAAGCCATCAAAATATCATGGTTAGTCAGGTTCAGTCCCAAATCTATCAAAAAATATACGTAGAGTCACATAATCATAATTATTAACTTACCATACCCTAGCTCATGTTATGACACATGATAAGTTACAGTGGGACAGATGACTTGTGTTTCGATCTAAAGGATAAATATTATTATTATAACTTCATATAGGCACAAGATATGCATATATGAAAACTTATAACAATTATCCTACACTATGTGCTTACATTTTCATTCAGTTAAAGTATAAACATTCCAAGAGAAACCATTCTTTAGAAATCATCAAGGTTCATGGTTTCACCCTTTTGGATTTCTAATGCAAGAAAGTAGTTACTTAGGAAGGTAGGTTGATGGAATTTTATGATAATATATGGAAGCATAATAGGTCATCCATTAGGTTGATACAATGCATTCTATTCACTATCAATAGAGAAAATCCTTGAATGGTAAGTCATTTGTTGGCATAGAGAGGGAGGGTATTCCCATGGGCTTTCACCCAAGATAAGTTTTTATTTATATATTTATTTATTTTTTAATATGTGACTTGTGTATGAGAAATTTATAATTAAGGAGTCATGGATTCATGTGGTCCAATATTTGGATTGATAACCTATGGTTCATGTGTCATAATTTAACTATGGTTGGGTGATGGATCTTGTGTAGATTAAGTTAGAGGTGTGTGTGTGACTGTATTAGTAGGAGGAATATTATTATTATTATTATTATTATTATTATTATTATTATTATTATTATTATTATTATTATTATTATTATTATTATTATTGTTATTATTATTATTATTGTTATTATTATTATTATTGTTATTATGAGATTTAAAGGTATATTTATTATTATTATTTCATCGACCCACCAAGGAATCATTTATCACCCCTTAAAGACAAGAGGATTATAAAGGAACCTTGGGTGGAGGGTCTGATGTAACCATCAAAGGGTAGTCATTAATCATGTGGTCTTAGGCCTATGAAAAAATAAAACATATTTAGGAGGTTAATGTATAAAACCCTATGGGTAAAAATTTGAACACCTATTTGGATAAAAATGTTATCATAAAGGTCTGAAGAGAGGTTAACCTCAACATAAACTAATCATTGAGGATGAAAATTAAAGAAATGGTCATATTCAAACCAAATAAATTATCTTTGGATTTAACCTGCTATTTCAAAAAAGGCATAAAATCATAGGTAATCCTATAAATTTTGTCCATATTGAGACCTTTAAGTTGTTTTTGTTTGGGATAATAAAATTTTAGGTCCAAAGGGAAAAGACAAGCCAGGAAATATTCAAATAGAAGGAGCTTTCCTTCTGAATGTCGATATGGTGAGTAGGATTTTCTAAAGTAAAATTGAAGAAAATATTATTAAATTTTTGAATCCCAAAAATATTTATGCCATTGGATAGCCAATTTATTTCTACTCATCTTCAAATCATTGATTTGGTTAAGATATGACCCAAAAAGTGCCCTATAAAAGTAAGATCTTAAAAACACTAGCAAGAACTATAAAGATTAGGCAAATCCAATATTACATTAGAAGAAAACATTACAAGCTCACTTTTGTAGCATGACTACTTTTTTCTAGTCGATTTACATCAAATGACATAATTTATTGATAAGAAACCTATCAAGAAGGATATACCACCAAAAGGGAGGAAACCCAAGGTAAAAAGGCACTAAATGCAAAAGTATATTAACCATTGTGAGGGGAAAAAATAATAAATAATAGTATAACAAGAGTAACCTTAATCAAGGTTAGAATTAAAAATCACTCAAGAGCTACAATTATTCTGATCTCGACACATCCATAATTCATCAACATATAAACTTAATTATTATTATCGACTTAATATTGATGATTATATATCAAGACAAATAATATTTTTTCTCATTGATAGATCAAAGTGAAAAATAGTCTATCAAAAATTAAAAGTATATAAGGAGAAGCTTGATTGTTATTACAATATTAATTTTTTTGGTTGTCTTCTTTTATTTTCATCCCACACCCTTATATTGTGTTTGTATGGTTTTATAGGATATTATTTAATTGATTTTGACATTAACTCCATCTATTTTGGAATTTTTAGAATTATTTATTGGTTTAAGACAATTAGATGCAACTATTATTGTAGTTAATAGGAACCATGGCATGAAGATAGTTTAGAATTTAATGTCAAAGGTCTATGATGAGGTAGTTTTCATTTTAATCCTTATTAAACTAGAGACAACATCTTATAGGTTTATGACATGTTATGCATCCCATATTTAATTTTGAAAATAATCTGTAAGCATAGTTTAAACACACTTGAGAAAGTAACGGTATTAAGTTAGGATGAGTTTGTAACCTAACTAAAGGTGTTTTTCTTTTTTTCCTTCAAGGAGTCAAATAATTGGTAAGATTTTAATACTATGTCTATCTATTAATTCATGTGTAACATGGTAATTATTATTTTATGTTGTACTTAGCATTTTTAGGATACTTGCCATGACTCAGTAGAATTTGTCATGTGTGTTGAGTTTCTTGGGCTCTCGAATATGAGTTGGGACTTACTTGAACAAACAAGTCAGTCTATAGGGTGGGTGATATATCAAGAGATTTAACATTCCTACTTGACTTGGCCCCATAAATGAATTTATGTTGAGGTTAACCTAAAAAACATGAAAAATATTTTGGAAATTCAATTAAGTGTCAAGTATTTGATAAAAATATACCACATATAAATTTTCCCAACACTTTTTTTGACACCAATTCCCTAATCATAAAATATATGACTATCAAATCATTAAACCCCAAACCCAAAATCACTAACTAAAAATATGGAAATAATTAAAAATTATGAGGAATGTATGATTATATAAAACAAGATAGACACTTAATAAAAAACATAAAGTTAGTAATATTTTTTATAATGATAAGATGAAACAATATATTATAAACATTGAATTTATTCCCCTCCTTACCAATATAGCAATAAAGCGTCAATCTTCTCCAATTAATTTTATTTAGGTTTTAACATATAATATTAAAACATACTCAAGGAATCCTATACCCTCTAAGCACTTTCATAGTCTACCTTAATGTGAAAATGATTCACTAGGTTTAGAAAATAGGGAAAAGTCCACCAATCCATTTCATTTAGAGATTATGTCCTAGCAAATGAGCAACCTCTTTTGAGTAACGTGTTTTTATCTATAGATCTCCATCAAGATTTTGAAAATAGTGAATGGGAATTAGATATGAGGGATTAGTAATTATTAACATTCTTGCATCAAAAATTTATGGTTACATATATTCCTCTCAAAAATTATATGTGAGATTTTCTTGTAAGTAACATGGTTCCTTTGATATTTCCTATCTGCAAGAAGATAAATCCCCTAGATTCCATCTAAAATTTACACTAAATCATATTTAGTATAATAATTTAATGTAACACCACTCAAAAATATGGGAATGGTAGTTCTAATATATTTATTTCCATGAATATTTTAGTGTTAGTTATTTACATAGAGGAGGATATTGTGAATCATGGTGTGTAGGTAATGCTTCATATTTATATCCATGATTTAGGATTCATTAGTTTATACATAGATAATGATTTATCAAAATGTATAAAATTACGGTATTGGTTGGTATATAACTTTCATATCCCTAACTAACTTATCTATGAAGTCTTTAATATGGTTGAGATAACTAAGGACAAGGAAGGGACTTTGTCAATGCAATGTCACGTTGAAAAGATGGAATTTTGGTTTGAGTAGCCCAAATATGTATTTTATGTGTTTTATTTTTTAATATGAATATCTTTAGTTTATAAAAAGGTTAAATACTTTAATGCTAAAAAAAAAACATGTGTTCACATTTTAAAGTCATAGCTAGTAAGTTATCACTGTCTATTTAGAGATTGTTCTTTCTGTCAACATTCCTATCACTTTCTCATTGGATTATGGAGGTAGTCATAAAAAAACCCATACAAATTATGCTTTAAATATGTCACTTATATCATATAAGGATACCAACCCATTAATTACTTGAATATGGAACCTTCTATCATGTCCATATCATGTTACAAGCTAGAATGAATGGTTCAATGACATAGTCACTTGTGTTTCCACCTTTCTTATGTGCTATGGTAAGCAATTGACAAAGGTTAAAAAAAAGGATAATAATTACTCCTCTAATTAATTATCATGGGTGATGATATATCTAGTTCATAGGCCATTAAATATATAGTTATAATAAATATCTACTCATCTCAAACACAAGTTTAACTTAATAGAATGTCATAGAATAAAAGGTATTTAAATTTGTGCTCACCTACATTAGATTAAAGTGGGAGATTGATCATTTAAATATTTCATGTCTAAACATGTCAAATAATATATTAAACCCATTAGATTTTCTCATAACCTCCTCCATAATTGATTTTCAATAACACCATGGCCTTATGATGATTGTTAAAGTAATAACTAATATTCCCCTAGTCAATCCAAAAAATCATGAAGGCTTTTCTCTATCTCAAGAATACAACTTCATACCTAGTTATGAAATTTAAGCTACCCCACCAACATAATAACTGTAATTGTTTCTGAAGCTATGGGTCTTCTGAACCACTCATATGTTGTTTGGCATATTATGATATGTGATTATAATTTTAAACAATACTCAGCCACATACAGTATACTAATTCAAATTTGATATAAAATGAAGGTAATAAATTCATAAAATTGGATTATATGAAATACGTGCAATGCACTACTCAAGTAACCCAGATGAAACATATGGAATTAATATAATGAATATTGTATTTTAGTCTATATCTCATTGAGCAAACTGAGAATAACATTTGCCTTCTATCCATTATATGACTTAAAGCTTATCAAGAATTACATATACTATAAATGATTGACTTTTTGACAAATTAACACCATATTTTATCACTAGAAGATATGGGGAAAATTAAAATATTATCACTAAGTCACACCCAAAAATATTATTATTTCTTCAGACCTTTATAGAACTAATAAATAAAATACTAAGATGATAATGTTGGTATGCTTGTGGTTACATTTTTTTGCCTTTCTTAAATTTGAAAATTAAATAAGTTTTTCATCTTTCTTGAGATTTAAAATTAAATTAAATATTTAAGATGTTTTTTTATGTCTAATATATATTATAATCTCTAACCTTCAATATGATTTAATTTAAAATTACCAGTTATCTCAAAGGTGCAAGTTATGTTCGAAGGGATGTAATTTCTCAGTTTGGTAAAGTAGGATTTTATAAAGCAAAAGAGTGTACAAAGGGAGTTTTAACTCAATAAAAAATGATGGGTAGTGAACCCATATCACCTTTTATGCAATAAGAGTTAGAAAAAATTAATTTTAACTCAGTAGAGGTGATTGTAAATAATTATGTTGTGTGTTTATTTATATGGCATGACAATGTGTTGTATAGAGAGTAGATGTTTTGTCTCATAAAGAGTTTGACAAATGGTGAATTAGTGAGGAAGGACAAGGTAAAAACAAACAATAAAGTGGTTAAATATTTTAAGGTGATTTGGATGGTGATGGTGAGGGGCAATGATAGAGTATTTAAAAGATGGATGTGAAGAACCCAGGGAAATACGCATACAAATTTTAATGACATGTCATATATGTAAATGCAATCTATAAATTAAATTGAATTTTTTGAGTTGACCAATATATGATATAAATGAAGTCCATATTAATGAAAACATGTGTTATATATCTAATGTCTCCTTTAAAAATTTATAGAATGTACCGTGTGTCAATTTAAACAAGTCTAAATCTAATTAGATGAAAATTATGACCATATTAACTATATAAAGCCTAATTATATGACTCTAAAACCAATTAGACAAGCAATGGATAAGGATTATTCAAATAAATATGAATCATATATAATCTAATCGACCAATGCAAGATTCCATATGAAAATAAATAAGATACAAATATTTACAAGCCTATTTCATTCTCATTCTTAGTAACACTCAAACCAAATATTGTATTCATAAAAATAATCCACATTTCTCTTCATTTTATGATTGAAAGAAAAGTAATTTTTTTTCTAGGACTTCAAACACTATCATTTTTGGATATTTTGGTGGACCTGTGTTTAGAACCCCACTAGACTTAGCATACTCTTTCCAAGTGTTAATGAGACATCATGCATTTCAAATTACCTACCATCTTGACTATTATAGTTTCCATTGTGGAGTTTGTAACTACCATAATAAAGAGTGTATGTCATTTTGAGAGAGATTTATTTATTTATTTATTTACTAAACTAGGGTTTCATAAAGTGTAAAAGTGTAAGTTGATAATTGCATCTCACTCAAAACCCATGTCTATTAACCACATATTACTTTTTATATACAAAGTGTTAAGAAACAATAATAATAATAATAATAATAATAATAATAATAATAATAATAATAATAATAATAGTAATAATAATAATAATAATAATAATAATAATAATAATAATAATAATAATAATAATTATAATATTTTATATATTATTATGATCTCATATTTTATAGTATTATAATAATACAATATATTTATTTATTTATAATAAAAAGAATTACTAATAAATACATTGGAATTATAAAAATTATATTATAAGAATATTTATATATTATAATTATAATTGTAGATGATGATGATGATGATGATGATGATGATGATGATGATGATGATGATGATGATGATGATGATGATTATAATAATAATAATAATAATAATAATAATAATAATAATAATAATAATAATAATAATAATAATAATAATAATAATAATAATAATAATAATAGATATTAATGGTATTATTAATATTATATATGTTATGACCCCACCATGGAGTGCATTGTACTTATTATAGACACATTGGTTTAGCCAATTTAACATGCCTCAATTGAAATTTGATCATTTTTATAGCTAATTATTTTGATGTAGATGTGATTTTGATTATCATGTTTGGTTGGTTATGATTGGTTCATTATTACATTTGATGTTTATTATTATCTCATTGATAAAATATTTTACATTCTATTCGTATCAATTTTATCATTACTTATTATTTATTTCCTAAGAAGATATTGGTGATTTCTCAATTGGTGGTTATAAGAATAGGTCAAGTGAGCTACACTCAATGATGGGATTTTTCAACTAGGATAACAATGAGTAGGAGTTATGAGTAGTCAAATTTAAATTGAAAGGTTAAATGTAATGTGACTCAAAGTTTTATTCCATTGGTCATCTGAGTCCTCTAGCTTGTTTTAGTTTGTCTTTATTTAATTACTTTATTATGTTCAAATTTTGGTTTTATCATCATCACATGTTTACACTAGTTGTTCCTCATTCCTTACTGGGTTAGTGACTTATCTCGACCTTGTCTCTCTTGTCCCCATTTATATATCATGCTAAGTTTCTTTCTTGTGTAGGGTGTTGTTTGGTGTGGGATTTAACCTGAAACTTGCATGTTTAGTCTTTTCTCTTTGCCTACATTTTTAATAGATGGATTTGATCTACCCTTGGTCCCTTAACCCTACATAAATTTTGACTTGACCCCTACACATCATGATAGACATTTTGTGGAGAAGTTAATTTGGTACAAGACAATAATATTATTTAATCATATTGTTAATTTACTTACACTCTACACCAAAATATAAAAAAGGTTTTTACTGTCACTTATTATATGTTTTATGTCTTTTGTCTCTAAACATCATCCATTAGTATCATTTATACATGATTTGAGCCTACATTCACGACATGCAAAAGAAAACCTAGGAAAAAAGTTTTCATTGTCATTTTTATTATTTTTGGTTGGGTCTTTGTCCCCCAATGCCCCCATTATTGTTATTATTATTATGTATTATTTTTGGGAATCTTGAAAGGCATTGAACTCCCAATACTTCCGTTAGTATTTTAATTTTATGCATTCATTTGGGAGAAGGTAAGGGATTCAAATTCCCACTACAAATCCTTAGAAAAAAATACAATTATGTCTAACTCCTAGCATGCATAACCTCATGTTGTGCCACATAAAGATGGGAAGGAAATGAAAATGTTCCAATGGGGAGTCGGATTGAAGACTTAAAGATCTATGACGATGGAAAATATGAAAGAAAGGATGAGAATCAAGTAAGAATGGCCTCTTGGTTGTTTGTATCGTCTCATCAAGTAAGTGGGTTTTAGATTTAATTCTACACCGACAATTATACTACCATATATTTAATTTCTATTAGAGTTTATAAAAATAAAAGAAACGACCCTTAAATGCATAAAATCTATATAGTCGATTGGGCTTTAGTTGATAAGCTTTGAGATAATTTTAAAATGGCATTGCTATTAAATTTTACCCTAGGTCAATTTTGTCAATGTTTGTCTAATACTTTCCTTTCAATTAATGGGATAGGTGTAGAGTTAAAGTAGATAGTCAATTTTATCAATAGGCCAAATTGATTCATTAAACACGAGGATGGACCTCATCTCACCCTATAACACTCTATGTGATAGGTTATTTTTTAATTGTAAAACCATTGGGTTGTATTTTTGATTGCTGGAATGTTTGGATATAATTTTTAATGGTGTCATAAACCAATACGAATTCATTATGTTGTCATGAGATTTAATAGTAAACCCCTAATATATAATATTTAACACACACCTCTAGTAGGCTAAGCCTATCTTCATTTCTCTACCTTAATGATAAATACTATTATTAAGATCCTTTATTTGGGTGACCCTAGAGGATTAGGTTTTGGAATTTTAGTTATGAATGCCATTATACCTGAGTATGGTGGCTTGGGTGGTTTACTTATTATATCTAAATTTTAAACTAAAATTTCCCTATAATTAAAACATTTTATTGTAATTAGTAAAGCCTTAGAGGGTGAACGAACTTAATATTACATGATAATTTAATTGTAACTTCTTTGGTTATATAGTAGTTTGATTTTATTGTAATCAATATTTGTTACTCTAAATTGTTTTCCCTTATTTGACCTAAACCATTTTTGACCATTTTGACCATATATGGGACAAGAAGAATTATATACCTTCAGGACCAAACCCACCTAGACTATATTTTCTTATCCATGGCTATATCACTATAGGTGGTTAAAATTCATGAATGGGTCAAATACTTGCATCTAAGAATGCTTAGTTTTGTATGCTTTTATGTTTTCTTGGGAAGTCACTATTGACTACATGCTATTAATTGATGGATTAGTTGTCATGTGGATGAAATATTAACTCCTTAATTAAGTGTTGTTGTAAATTGAAGGCCTGTGTAAATTTATATAGTTGTATGTGGAAGCAAGGCAATACTGCCTTAACTCCACCAATTATCTTATTTGTTTTAACACTTTACAGTTCTATTGGTGGTGCAAATTTATTTCTTGAAGCAACCTCCAATTTTTGGAAGTTCATTGGCCATTCTAAATGTCTTTGATGATTCATTTCATTTATTATGAGCCAAGGACTGATGGGTTTTGATTTATCATTAAATCATTGCACATGAATTTTGAAAAGTTAATTAATGGGCTGCCCAACTACCTTGCTTCATACAAATGAAAACCCTTGAATGAATGGGACTATTTATGGATTTTGGTTGTTTATGTTTAAGAATTTTCATCTTCTCATTTTGGTGGTTGGATGTTATTATTTTATTATATGATTATTTTTGTGTTCTATTTTGATGGTTGGCTATATATGAAAGTCATGAATGAAATGTTATCATCTTTAAACTTTTGTGTTGAAGGACAATTATCCCTATGAGTATCTATTATCATTTTAAACTAG